>JANHZU010001212.1:435470-445606 GCA_032468055.1 Acrochordus granulatus
TGATGGTCCCTTGGTTCATGTAAGAGGATTTCCACCTAGCCTTCAAGTTCTGTTTTCTCTTATTTCTGTATAGTTCTTAGGAAGTTAAGCTGGCCTTTCCTGGGAGGGGTGTACTGCCTTTAATGCTAATCTTATTGCCTCGCTCCTTCCCGAGCAGCTACAATGAATCTGCTCTGAGGCAGATTCTGGCAATCAGCTGCTGCTCGGCTGGCTGCTGTCTTGGGAGCCCCTGTTGGATTGTGGATCCACAGCTACCACTTGAGGACAAAACAGTTTTTTCCCCCTTGATAATGTCTTTCCCAGGGGTCTTTCTTGGGGGTTTGGAAATGTTTCTTATAATCTGCTTATGTGCTATGAGTGGGAGAGAAGAGATGGACAGGAGGGGGAAGAGCTGGATAGTGCAGTGCTAGGAGGGCTGTGTGTGTGTCTGGTGTGGCAGGGAAGATGGATGGTCAATCTTCCTACACTCTGAAAAGAGTTGTGGCTGGAGTGAGGGAGACAAGAAGAAGGAGAGGAGGAGGAGAGTTACTGCTTGGAAGGAGAATCTAGTGGTTTCATTTAATTTATACTTTTTACGCAGTGAGAGAGAAGAACCATCGCTTAGTTGTGAGATTTCCCATGTGAGCTTATCGCGCAGTGCTCATATTGCAAGTTTTCATTCATTAACGAAGTTAAATTTTATTAAAAAATTTTGCTTGTCTTGAAAAACACTTGTTAATATGTTACCCACAATCCAAGGTTCCACTGTACTGAACATGGTGGAAAGATTTAGGTCATGATTTATTTTATATAATTGCAAAGCACAACCTAGTCTTATTAAGAAGAAAATGTTTGTTTCAAATCATTACGGAGATGGAAAACATAAACTAAAAGATAGTTTTTATATTTTAAACATTCAAACACTATATCTGCCCTCTATTTGAATGCTAGTGAGTACAACTACTATGTAGGAAGTGGGGTGGAAGATGAAATTGACAGAATCTCATTTTCATTTATTATATGAATGATCCTACTCCACTATTTAGGATTGTTGATTTGTGGCTGTCTACTGAATTAACTTATAATTTAGCATATATGTGACTTGTAGGATATAATTTAGCAGCCTGCACTGAGGAAGTTACTGAAGAAATTATGTGCAATTTCTCTTACTTGCCATTTATGTGTATCTCTTTCTCTCTCTTTTGTTCCTTTTTTTCTGCCCTTTTGAGAAATGTATACATTCCAAACCATTTTTCCTTTTTTCATATGTGACTGAGGAAGATTCCTGGATAGGAATTGAACAGTTCTCTGTAACATCTAAAAAATAAAAGTCCAGTTATTTTTTAAAGAAAGTTTGCAAAATGTTTTTGCAATTTTGCTACAAGACATAACCTGGTTCATGAGAATATACACAGACATCTCTCTTTCTTCTCTTTTTCAATAAGTGTCCAGCTGTATGGACAAGACATAAATTTACCTTTCAGATAACTTTCCATTATCTTGCATGAAAATGTAAGGTAACATTTTGCTATGTACTTTATTTAAAAGTTGTGTCGCAAGTATATCTATTGTCCACAATACTTCTGAGATTTTCTGAAGAAATTTTGTCAGTTATTTAGGTGTATTTTCAATTTCATCTTCCACCAGAATTATTGTTGTAGTTTGAGATCTGCCAACCTAAAGTTCTACATATGTCCTACAATAACTCTTATTCTTGTGGTGATCTATCCAATATCAGTAATTCCTAGGGATGAATAATTCATATAACTTGTATCCTCCTAAACATTTTTGCAATAGAATATTCTGAACAAGAAAAATATATGTTTTCAAACCAAGAGAACTTTGCCCATAGCAACATCTTCCTTTATGAGTTCATATGAATCTGAAATGTGCCACAATGGCTTCAAATCACATTGATGTGTGGTAAATGAGGAAGACTAAAGAGATGTATTTTAAGAAATGATTGAATATGTATAACTAATACTGTAAATAAAAACTGTAAACCAAAGGGCACTTCCCTTTACAAGTACACTGACATTACTATTTTGTGAGACACCAAAAGTGAATGATACAAGCCTGTTTTTGTTTGAAAGACTGCTTTCTACAAAGATGTTATTCTCTTTTTTTCAAGAATAAATATATGATATAGATTCTGAGATCACTTTTTTTCACAGATTAAGAAACAGAGGTGACATAATAATATGAAGATTCCTAACAGTATTATTTAAGCATCCCAATGTCTCTAAATACTAATCAAAAATATATTATCTCAATTAAAATTTGCCTGTGTTTGTTTATGTGTTTGCATTTTAGAATAGCAACTTGTGAGGTGAAACTTGTAAAGCCATGGAGACTGCTAAGATGCTAAATCCTATTGATACTGGTGTTATCTAGTGAGGCATAAAAGTTTGCAAATCCTTTTGAATTTTCAATGTTTCTGCATAAATTATGACCTAAAAACTGACCTCTGCTAAACTGCATAAAGCAAATTCAAATTAAACAAATGAGTCACAAATATAATTGTTCATTGATTTAGTTAGGAAAATGGTTCAAAGTTACAAATTTGTGTGTGGTAAACCTTTATGCGAACCTTTGCTTTTAGTAACTAGTGTGCTCTTTTGGATATCTGCAATATTTGCAACAAAATATTTCTGATAACTTTTGATCAATTCTCCAAATTGGCTCAGAGGAATTTGAATCCATTCCTTCTTTTAGATCAGATTCATATCAGCAATACTGGTGGGCTTTCTTGCATGAACTACCCACTTCAGGACATTCCACAATATTTCGATAAGATTAAGATCATTCCAAAACATTAACTTCAGTTTTAAAAATTCTTTGGTTGAACAACTTATGTGTCTTTGGTTAACTTGCTGAATGACTCAGTTTTTCTTGATCTTCAGTTTTCTTATGTTGGAATGAAGTGTTTTCCTTTCACCAAATATAATATTTTTCATTCAAGCCAAAACATTCTACTTTGGTTTCATTAGCCATAGAACATTCTATGTTCCAATAGTCTTCTGGCTTATCCACATGGTCTTTTGCAAACTATACATGGACAGCAATGTTCTTTTTGAAGGTAGTGGTTTTCCTCTTACAACCCTGACATGCACACTATTGTAACTGGTGTTCTAATGATACTATTGACATTTGCCAATGCAAGAGAGCCTTCATTTCCTTAAATGTTCTTTGAGACTTCCCTGATTATTATATGTCTTGCTCTTGGTGTGATCTTGGTTGGTTGACTATTCCTGAGTAGTAGAATAGGTCATTCCATAGTAAAATGTTGTTGAATGTCCTCCACTTGTACATGATCTACCTGACAGTGGGTGGGTAGAGTCCAAATTCTTTGGAAATTGTTTTGTAATCTTTTCTAGCCTGTTGATATCCACCACTGTTTTTAGACATCTTCATAAATCTCCTTTATTTGAGCCATACACACTTTGACATGCTGGATAGATAAAGAATACAAAGTATTCTATACTTTAAATAAATTAGAACCTCCTCCCACACTCACCACCTGATTATCATTGCACTGATTGGGACACCTGATTCTAATTTATCCCTTAAATTAATTGATAATCCAAGAGGTTCACATATTTACCACATGAAAAAATGTAGCTTTTTAAATCAATAAATCAAAGAGAAAGTATAATATTTTTGACTTATTTGTTTAATTGGGTTCTCTCTTTTTAGTTTAGGTCATGTATGCAGAACATATCATATTTATGCAGAAATACTGAAAATTCAAAAGGATATAGACTTTTAAGAGAAGAGGAGAAACCCTAATCAAAATATACATTTAAGAATTTGTTTCTGAGATTATTTTCTATGTTAAGTGTACAAATGCCAACACTGGATTTCCTTTTCAAAAATTAGTAGCTCAGAAGAAAGCACAAATGAAGAACCCTTTAGTTATGAGTAGGCTCAAATAAACACAGGGACAATTTTGCTCTATTCCATCAGGAGCAAAAGCACTCCAAGAAATGTGTATTATCAGCCACAGTGTTTTTATTGAGTGTTTTAATAATACAAGTGTACATCAACTAATCTGTAACCCAAAGTGGAAGGTCCCTAAGAAATTTACAAGCTTTTTGTGTATAAGTAAATCAAAATACATATCACCTGGTTCAACCCAGTGGCCTTGTGTTAAAACATAGTCTTAATAATGCACAGTGATTCTTGATTTTTATGTTTTTTATAGAAAATTTGTTCCCAGTAACGTGTACCCATCATCAAAGACTTGTGTAAAAAAACTCTTCTAAACACTACATTTAAGTAGAAACAATATATAATTCTGACTTTGCTTGCTTTTTGCAAACAAACAAAAGAAAAAATACATTAATACAAAGCTTTGTGACAAAGCTCTACTATTACAGATTCAACATTCCTTGCATTGTAACCCAAATTCCCAATTTGAATTATACACTTTTCAAGTTCAGCAGAAAAATAAAATAATAAAAATAAAAAGGGAAAGGGGAAATAAAATCAGCTTTATCATAAAATACTTTAAAATTTAATAAAAGTTAAAAGGGAGATTTACTGCACTTAGTAAATATGCTTGACAGGTCCAGCATGTTCTATAGCAGTTTCCTATGTTGCGTATCTCTTGGTCCACTGTCTGGCCATTCTGTCATGTTCTGCTCTATTTGTCATATATTGAGTAGCAATACTTCCAACCAGGGGATCAGCTGCAAATAAAGTAACACAGTCAACCACTTTCCATGTTTTAAGTAACTTTAACCATAAATTTAAATGTAGTTAGATAATTTTGAACCAATTTATATAGCTATCCATCTCACAAACAACAACTCTATTAATATACTACAATACTTTTATAAAATATAAAAATATAAAAACCAAATTAAAATAAAGAATGGAAGGGATATTAAAAATATTGGAGCCACTTACTAGTAGACATGTCCCTTGTGATCCCCAGGCTTGCTTGTATAACGAGAACTTAAGGGACTTCTGTAAGTTCAAAAGTAATGAGGCCAACCTTATCTCAGTAAGGGAAAATTACATAGTGTGGGCATCATAGCAGAAAAGGTCCACTGCCTAAGGCCCATCAAATATAGCTCTCCAGGCAATAGAATCCATAACATGTCCTCCCTGTTGGATCTGGTAGGAGGAACAAATGAAATTAGGGAGACACAGTCCATGTAAATGATCTTCTCCCATGCCTTCTCCGAAGAACTTTGAAGGTCATTACCAGCACCTTGAGTTGGATTTGGAAACTGGTAACCAATACAGCCTGGGAAGCAGAGGTATAATGTGTGTTCTACCAGAAAAACATATAACTGCTTGGGTTTCTACCAGCTGAAGTTTCCAGATGCTCAAAGTCCCATGTAGAGTGGAATGCAGAAATCTAATCTGGAGGTGATCAGGGCATGAGTAATTGTGATAAATACCCATGATTTAGGAACTGGCACAACTGGAACACAATATAAAGTTGTGCAAAGGCCCTCCTAGCCACAACTACCACCTACTTTTTGACTTGTGAATCCAAGAGAATCTCTTGATTCTGAAGAATAGAAGGCATATGTTGGAAAGAGAAGATACAAGAATGAAGTACCATGCTTATTTATGATACGTTGTATATAGAATTTAATAGTTATTTAAACTATTTTTAGTTTAGTTTTATTTATTTTTCAGGAACTTATAATAAAGGTAGGATATAGATTTATAATAAGACAGCCTCCAAAAATTATTTTATTGGATTGATTATATTGAGTAAATGATTTTAGAAATAATTTTGGTTTAGTAATAATAGGATTGTAAAGTGATAGTGAGATTTGTTTAAAGGTGTCTATATACATATGTGTATGTGTGTAGCTGATATAGAGTTTAGATAAAAAATAGATTCTAGTAGAAATTATTAATGATGGCTACCTTCATTACCCTACCTAACTAGAGACAGCTAGTTTATACTTTTTGGCAGTCCATGTGACCTGGATCTGCATCTACCAGGTGCATCTGGTGCCATTCATTGTCTGTTATCACCTTATCTGTCTGTAGTTGCCATAACACTGCTTCTGATTTTATAATCAAGGATCTCATATCAGATAGTTTGGCCGGTTTGTATGCTGTCCTGTCTTCAAGAATGACTCTCACCTTAAGAGTCATAGTTGGTGTGACTGAACACTACCATAGCACACCACTTATCTGCCAGACTAATCACAGTCCTCCTGGAGGGTCTTTAATGGATGTTGTTTTGGGGGGGTCATATTCTGGTCGAGTCATGTATGGCCAGCATACTGGAAACCCTGTGCTGCACTTGCTGCTTGTTCTCCTTACTGGTATCAATATGGCATGCCTTCCAGTATGGCCACAAAGTCCCTAGGGCTTGCATCTTGGATATTGTAACCACAACTAAGAAGATGTATTTCGTCTTCTTTCAGGACCCTGTCTGGCAGATTAGGAACAGTTTCAGACATATCCTGGATGGACAGAGGTAAATATTTAAACTTTTCACCCAGCTTTTTCCTTTTTCTCACTTGTCTTATTCTCACCTGCTCAGCAATGGGAGCTTCTAATGCTCCAAGGATGGAATATCCACATTCTGTGAAATAGGAAGTCCTGTACCTCTCAATTGCCTCCTTATATTTATTTAGGTGCAGGTGACATTTATCAGTCACAGCCTTCAGAAAATGCATCTCAAAGATCCTGGATGTCCATCTGCCCTGTTCAGTGTTCACTGGACTTCTGTATCTCATATTCATACTTTACATCGATGTAAAAAGTAAAGTTGTTAATACACCAATGTAGTTGTTATTGTGTGAGGATTTCCCAATCGCATGCACCCTGAAGCACTGAGCCTAATGGTTTCCTGTAAATCAGCAAAACTACACACCCCAGGTCCCATAGTTAAAATAATAAATACAGACTCTGCTCTCTGGGGTAGAAAGCTTCCTGAGCTTTCATGCCTGTACTTAGGTGCATCATCAGAAGAAAAGATCTAAAACTCTTCACATTGCAACTGGATATTTAAATCACCACTGTCCTTACAAGCCCCTTAGTGTTAATTAATCTTTATCTCTATATTCTTTATTCTTCTTGAATGAGCTGATGTCTGTATCACTTCCCCTTCAGTATCTGCCCCTTCTGTAACCCTATCATTTGCTGTCACATTGTCTCTCCAATCACGCACACATTACTCCTTCTGCATTCACTGCACAGTATGTGTGCACGCCTGCTCTTCTGCTTGTATCCACATGTTCCTTGCCAGATTGTCCACCACCAATCCTCACGCACACATATACATTCCCCACTGGACCTCTTTCCATTGGCCCCAAACCTGCTTCTCCACATGTGTGTGTGCTTCATTGTCTCACCACTAATCATGCACACACACTTCCTTCCGTGTCCATTCCTCTCTGTGTGCGTGCATGCCTGCTCTATGCATTCCTTGCCAGATTGTCTTCCAAAATCCTGCTCTTGTCCCTTTACATTCATGCAAACATCTCCTGCTGGGCCTCTCTCCCTTGGCCCCACACCTACTTCTCCATATATATGTGTGCTTGTGCACTCTTCACTGAGCTGCTCTTCACTAACAGTCCTGGAGATATTGATGGGGGCTGGGAGTTCAATACCCAGATTAGTGGATCTTTCATTAGTCTCCCAGGCCTCTATATTCCCTGGCTTCTTGCCCCTCTGCTTGTCCATGATTTTCGTGGCAGCATAATCAAAGGCATTATAAAATTTAGAGTTATGCATGACAATTTGGGTGTGTGGATCTCCCCTCTTTTCGGCGGTTCATGCTCTCTGAGTCTGGTCATTAATTTATGCATAGTCTGTTCTATGTAAATATTTTGGCAGTAAAAACAGGGAAAGTGGTAGATCACTCTGGACTTCTCCTGTGGCTTAACAAGATCTTTCATTGCATGATTTGGCTGAGTAAAGTGGCTGCTGGGAGATGAGCCACCCCCACTCCCAGTCCCTGTATCATCCTCTCTGTAGCTCAGACATATTTTTAATGTACGGTAAAGGAAACCAGTGCTCTGATGCAGTGTAAATCTCTGCTGGATGTCTCCCTTGGGCAAACACCAGTGGCACCTTGTAATAAATGCCCACAGTAACCACTGCAGTGTAGTAGTTCCCTGAGATTCCTGATTTCTAATTCCCATGCCTCCTGACTACTTCTGGCATTGGGTGATTGTTGATTTCCTATATCTAACTACCATCTGTGTGCCTACACCAAGATGTCTAAGAAGGGCAACATCCCACCTTCCTCCTCCTCCTGCATAAACTGGATGTCTGGGCAGGCTGCATTCAAAAGATTGTGAAACTTCTCCTTATCCCTTCTTATAATAACAAAGGTGTTGTTTAGATATTAGCACCACACTGTGGGTTTAAAGATTTTGAAAATCTTTCCAGGTTGAAGAAAAGAGACAGTGAAGCATACACACATGTGGAGGAGCAGATATGGGGCTGATGGGGAGAGGCCCAGCAGGGGATATGTGCATGTATGCAAAGGGATGACAGCAGGATTGATTGCAGACAGCCAGGGAAACAATGTGCAGAGGCAAGTGGACAAGCAGGCATGCACACACATGGAGGAACAGATGCAGAAGGAGGCATGGGTGTGTGATTGGTGGAAAGACAATGAGACAGCAAATGCCAGGGTCACGGGAGGGACAGGTACTATGGGGAAGTGATACAGATGTCAGCTCATTCAAGAACACAAAGAAGGCAGATAAAGGAGATGGCCAGCTTGAGATAGAGGTTAATTAACCTGAAGGAGCTTGTAAAGACAGAGGTGATTGCATTGCTATAAAAACCACCCAGTTATGATGAAAAGAGTTTTTAGACGTTTTCTTCTGATGATGCACCCAAGTACAGGCATGAAAACTCAGGAAGCAATAAACCTTCTATCCCAGAGAGCCGAGTCTAGATTTGTTATTTTAACTATAAGACCTGGGATGCATATTATTGCTGGTGTACAACTGTGCGTGAGTAAGGAATTAATTTTACAATGAAACAAATAGTGAAATAGATAGATATGCCATTTTTTGAGTTAACATCAATTTTTTTGAATTGACACTGACATCAATTCAGTTCATTAGGGAGGATTACAGATGCTCAAAGAACTAAGGCAGAGCAAGCAAAATAGTTGCATGGCAGTATATATATATATACTCTTCCATATATATATATGGAAATGGTGTATGGTTATTTTGCTCCTTCTGAGGATGAGCCCCTGCTGGGGTTCAAAAGCTAAAGGGAATAAAACTATCAATTCCATCCTGGTGTGTAATTTTCCTTCTCTTGAATAAATATCTGGGAGCTGCATCTTTGCATTGCATTCTCAGATTTAACAGTAGCGTAAGTCCAGAGGCACAAAAAACATATTGGCCCATGGGTGTGGCCTGATCTCCAGCCTGTTCCATTGACCAGCTTGCCCTCCACCTGGCTCCAGTCAGCTCTGTATGCTGCCAAGCATCCCAATATAGTCAGATCACAGTCCCAGGCTCCTAGCCTTGAAGAGTGCCTGCAAAAATGCAGGGGCACCTCCTCCATTTGACTCAATCTGATTCTGACCTCCTGTGAGATCTACGGCTCACTTCTCCAGCTGCAAAACTTTCCAGTGTTTCCAATTTCCTACAATACTGACACAAATAAACACAGGCAGTGTAATGACTGTGGCCATATTGGCCAGCAGTGAACACTATCTGCCAGTTGGCTTGAACTAGCCGAAAAAAGATTAACTGAGGTCTAATCCAAGTCCAAAGTCAAGTCCAGTCCAAATAGGTGCCAAAGATGTTAATAATAAATTTTAATCCAAACACATTTGAGGAGACAATGGAGTGGCTGCTATCCTCTGCCATCTTATTGGAAATTTAAAATGAACTTAAAGGAGAATACTGATCAGCATCCTGATCCTAATCCTATCCACTTGAAATATCATCTGCAACTAGATCAAGTTTCAGGATATTTTGCATTCTACTGGTGCATTTTACTCTTATAATTGACTGTTCATTGAACACCTCTTCCCCTTGATTTAACTGCAAATAACATGAAGAAGATTAATGAGTCCCTACTACAAACTGGTTAAGTATATGGTACTGGATTTTTGAGTTTAATTATGTCGCAACAAAGTTTAAAAAACAGGCATCTGGACTGGATTTTTCTCAAGTCGAAGACGTTTCACCTTTAAT
>JANHZU010001213.1:0-24871 GCA_032468055.1 Acrochordus granulatus
CCATAGTGCCTCAGCTGATACCTCGGTGGAATCAATCGATGAAGAGGAGGAGGAGGAGGAGAGGCACCGCGCAGTGCACAGCCTTGGTCCCCTCGCTCTGACCTTTCTCCTCTCCTGCTACATGCCTCCAACTTGAAAGCGCCCGGCATTTCAGCTTCCTGCGACTGGCACGGCATCTGTCCTCCTCTCCACCTTACTCCTTGCTCTGCCTCAGGCCACAGAAGGCCTGATCAACAGGCTCCCCTGGCTGAGTTCAAGTGAACTTTTCCGAGACCGACCGTCACAGAACCATGGGTTTCTACAGAACACCACGCTCTGGACTCCACACATTTTGCAACCCGTTTCTCAGTGTCTCCACAGAAAATCCCTCATCCTCCACTCCTCTGCAAGGAGCATCTTCTGCTTCAGCCATCCTGGCATTATTCGAGTCTTCTAATAACAGTAGATAGAGAATTAAGACAACAAAGGTAAAAAAAGGGAAGGGTTTCCCCTTTCAGTCGTGTCCTGCTCACGTCCGTCTCATAGCTGAAGGGCCAGTGTTGTCCAAAGACGCTTCCATGATCATGTGGCCGGCATGACTATACACCGAGGCGCATGGAATGCTGTTACCTTCCCCCCAAATAGGTGATTCCCATTTATCTTCTTGATTTTTACATGCTTTCGAACTGCTAGGTTGGCAGAAGCGGGGCAGACAATGGGAGTTCACCCTGTTGCACGGCAGTGCTTGGGTCTCGAACTCGGGCTGCCAACCTTCCAGCCGATAAGCCCAGCATCTTAACTGCTTGCACATTAACCCAGAAGTTCTGTCTAATGTGCCTACGGACCTATTCATTCCTCACTTAATAATATTTCCTTTCATTGATTCACAATGAATGTCTACCGAATAACTAATTTTGTTATGCATTATCTTATACTGATGTTGACTGATGTTGCAGTATACTGAGAGCTGCTGTACCGGAGTCAAATGTTGCATGTCTAACCCTGCTTGGCCAATAAACTGTCTGAGTATCGTCCTGAAAATCACTGCTTCCAGCTCAGACTTCTGGAGGCAACTGGCTGGCGCTGGAGGAGCAGTGGCCTCAAACCCCAAAAGACCCTGCTGAATTGACCAGGTACCTTCCTGGGCCATTCCAAGGCTCCACACTTGCCACTACCAACTGGGGAGGCCACAGGTAGACTTGTGTTCTCCTCACTCACAGACCACACCAGGATTGGTGTCAGCTCAGGAAGCTCCTGGTCCAAACTACATGAATTCTTTTACCTCCTCGATGCCTGTTGCTTTTGCAGCCCCCTGAATTCCTTTCCTTATCTCTCCCCCCAAATCTGATCCCTCCAATGATGTCAAGTGATGACCTTCTCCCATGCCTTTTAGGATCAGCCCCTAAGATTCAAGGCAGGAGTTCTTGTCACCTATGCCTGCAGCGAACAATTTACTGCCAACAATTTGCAAAAGCAGTTGGCCTCATACTGTATGTACTCACATTTTGCAAGCCAACCCTTGAATTTTTAACCAAAATACCATGAAAAATCGTTTTGAGTTCAACGGCATATAAATCTAATAAATAAGCAAGCAGGCAGGCAGGCAGGCAAGCATGCATGCAAGCACCATCTGGGGATAATCCAACCTGCATTTTTCATGGTATTTTGATAAAAAATTCAAAGATCTGCTTATCCACAGATGGGCTTGTCTGCAAGTATATATGGGATATAAGGGAACTTTAAAAGTGCATCACTATATATACTTGCAAATAAGCCCATCTGCAGACAAGTCCATCAGAACTTGGGAGGCTTATATTCTGGCACCTAAAATTTTCAGCTTATCTGAGAATATATACCGAATTTTTTTTAACTGGGTCCACGTGCCACATTTTCTTTTATTGGCTGAACTCCCATGAGAATGCCAACCTTCCTCAAGAAGATTACACTAGTTAAGAGATTATTTACCAACAGCAGGACAAGGAGTCAGATCCCAGACTGAGTGCTCACCTTGAAAGGTTGCGGCTCAAAAGCCGATGGCTTCCAAAGAACCCCAATCACTCCTCCTCCATATCTGTCGTAGAAGAACAGGGCAAAGTCATCAAAGGCTTCCTGCAACAAGAAAGGGTTCCTTAAGCAAGGTGCTTACAGACAAGGTTAAAAAGGTAAAGGTTTCCCCTTTCACATCCAGGGGATGTGCTCATCTCCATCTCCGAGCCAGCATTCGTCCAAAGTCGCTTCCGTGGTCGTGTGCCCAGCATGACTACACACCGAGGCGCACAGATGCTGCTACTTTCCCACCGATTAGGCAGCACCCATTTTTACATGCTTTCGAACTGCTAGGTTGGCAGGAACTAGAGCAAGTAATGGGAGCTCACCCCATTACCTGGTGCCTGGGTCTTGAACTTGGGCTGCCAACCTTCCAGCCGACAAGCCCAGCATCTTATCCGGTATGCTTACCTGGATGTTAATTGCTGGAGAGAAAGTGTTTTGGTTCTTTTGATTGCTTGATTTGAACAATCAAGAAGGAGACAACATCCCAATCAAGGAACTACCAACTCAGACAAACTAGCTAACAATAAACAACAGCCTGATCAAGGAACCACCAAGAACATTCTACCAACACTAACAGGGTACCCTACTTGTATAAACAGAGAGGAAGCCCCACTCCTTTCTAGCATTGATGATGTTACATAGTTGGGCCATGAAACATCTGCAAGAAAACAACCAAGCTCAGAGAGCACCAGGAACTCTACAGTTCAACCCTGAGCTAAAAATATTATCTTCCGTTAGTCCAGTCTTAAACAGGGAGCAACCCCCCACATTCACTAGCTCTGATGATGTTACCTAGTTGGGTCACGAAACATCTGCAAGGAAACAACCAAGCTCAGAGAGCACCAAGGCTGAACCCTGCGCTAGAAATATTATCTTCTACTGGCTTCCACTCTAGCTTGCAGCCCTACTAAAGGAGCTCCGAGAGAACAGTGGTGAAAGATTTGGTGCACCAGGCCCAAAATGGAGACCAAGCGCCCCAACAGCCTTGCGTAGTATCAGAGCATAGAGGCAAGAGAAGGATAAAAAGCTAAGCAGAGTCAAATTGATTATTTCTTCAGTGGGAGATCACAAGCAGGCCCCATGGTTGTAGGCTAGCCTGGAAAGTTGAAGAAGACATGACAAAAATTTCTACGAGGTTACCAAGGAGACTACATAAACATAAAGTCACCAGGCGGGTGGGCTTCACTCAAAGGAGATTTTATCTTTTAAGGAGGGAGGCAGAAATTCAGTATGACAAAATGAATGTTTCATAGGTACAAAAAAGGACCCTATATGGAAAGAGAGATCCAGGAATGAGCAACGTAGATTGAACATACCATGTCTCTGGCAGGCAAATGGGGGAAGTATCTATAATTAACACTATTGTTTTACTACTACAAGTAATTCTATAAAAACTCCAAAGAAATCTTGATTGGACCCATCCAAAATACAATCATTCAATGACTAGATGGGGGCTCTGCAGATACTATTAAATACCCACAGAGCTACGGAGAACTTACAGCCATCAAACTGAAATTTGATGGCAACATCAACGGTTTAATATGAGACTTTTAGCCCACATTTGATTTTTTTTCCATTTGTTTTATACAACTGGAAGGACATTTTACAACACATCAAAGATACGGCCGGATCAGCTGTTGATCTTTCTGCTTAGATACACAAAACTGAGGATTCAGATCTGTACAGGGAAGCTTGGTCAGTTTTTATTAAACTCAATGACGCCAAACATGGAAAGCTGAGTTTGCAGGAACAGGATTATAACGCCGAAATACAAGCAAGGCTGGCTTTAACTTTCTGCAGAAATAAACCAGAACAATTAATTCCCTTTAAACACTGAACAATATGGTTAGAAATACCTACTCCACCCACTTCCATCTTGCCCTGTGAAAAGGATATGGTTAGAGCAGTGTTTCTTAATCTTGGCAACTTGAAGACGGATGGACTTGGCTCCCAGGATTCTTCAGCCAGCCGTGTTTCATCTGGAACTTGCCGAGATGGAGAAACAATGGACTACAGGAAGAAAAGCTGTTAATCCTAAATGAAAAATCTTAGGAAATGGATTGAATCTCTCAACCGAACGTGGTGACCAAAGCTAGACATGTCCACCTTTCCTTATGTCCATCTTATTTATATTTCTTGTATATAAAGCTGATGCAGAAGCTGTTTGGAATAAAGGGAAAAAATTCCACGGCAGAGTGGCACACAAGTATGAAAAATATGCTCACTGGAAATAGGAACAGAAAATGCCTCAATGAAAATGATGGCTGCAAAAGAAAAAAAAAGAGGCTAAAAGGAAGATATTGTGGAACGCGGACAGAGAAAAGACGGCATTTGCAAGGGACCTGGATGCCAGGAACGATGGCAGTTAAAATGACGGAGAATGGCTGGCTGGGGAATCCTGGCAGTTGAAGCCTACCTGTCCTCGAGTTGCCAAGGTTGAGAAACACTGGATTAGAGCATGCACGGACGGGAGACCACCAGGAACCTGACAGGCTGCTGGCCCAACTGGAAACCTGATCCTTCTACTCACAAGAAACCGAGCTCTGCCCATCTTGGTTCCACTCAGGAGAAAGCCATACCCCGGAGTTGGGAGTCCTTTAGAAATGTTTCTTATTAATCCCTTCTAGACTTCTTCTTCATCTCTTCTCTCTCTCTTAGTTTAGCTCTGTTTATTCTTTCCGAGCGCAACATGCACAACAGCAGGCATGGCCACCATCTTGACCTGTTTGACCATGCCTTGCCGACACCCCTTCTTGCTTTTAGGATCTTTTGGCTCTCCCTGCCAGATTTAGTTTACGCTTTACAGGTTATGGGGCAAAGGAGGCCTGCCCGGGCACATCTATTCAACCCGGGTGGTATCTTTTGTTAAGTGCTTTAAAGCGATTCAATGAAAACCGTTCCTAAAATGCCAGGGATTAGCATTTGTGCTTAGCCAACACCACCCGAGGGCAATCCTCAATGCTGCTTACAGAGAATGCTTAGCCTGGCGACTGAATTAACCCCGTTTGGGGATGACCTGTCCAAGAGGATCTTTTTGCACAAAAAGCAAACAGCAGCTTACGTTACGTAGGTCTCAGGTTTTGAGGGTTGCAGCGGACCAGGAAAGACGCTGCCCGACTTATTAAGAAGAAAAATAAAATGCTCCTCCCGCTCCATCACAAACTTTCCTGGCCACCACACTCTTTAAAGTAAGACTCCTCATCCTTACTTTCGGGATGAATTACTCTCCTAGGTGGATTTCTTCCTCCCCATCCCCATCCTCTTTCCCTTCATAATTTCGCCAAGCATCCGTTTTCATACAGGTCACGAACTTCCTCTTCTCACAATCATTCTATTATTTCTTTCTTTCCCTTACAAGTAGTCCTCAAATTATGCATTACTTCAAACTCTCCGGCCTTCATAACTCGTACATTCCAACTTGCAATCTTACAGCTGCCGTAAATGGCTACCAAACGAATTCATACTCTTGGCTTCTATCACCTATCATGACTCTAGCGAAACGTGGCTTTCGTATCACGAGCTTGGTAAGATGGAGAAGATGTAGACCAGGCATGTCCGACCCAACGCAGCTGGCTGAGAAATTCCGGGAGTTGGCCCACACAGCTTAAAGTTGCCAAGGTTGGACACCCCTGGCGTAGACTAAGCACCCAACCTTAGTTGTACCCAGCCAGAACCATAAACATTTTCTGCTAACGGTAAGGTGGGTTACAATCTGGTTGGGCACATTTGGACCACAAATGCAATCAAAGAAACGCACACATGCTACGGCAGGTACTCTGACCCAGACACGACTTTGCAAGCCAGCATATCAACCAGTATTCCACCATATATGGAATATTAGTTGACATGTATGCATCATCTTCTGATATAATGATCAAACTGAGAGTGTCTCAACCTCCTGACACATCAAAAACAGCTTTTATTGAAAGATCATCTATGTGTTTAGGGACTCAAACCCAAGGAGAACGTTGGTGTCAAAAGCTGTGGAGCTACTTGGTGAGCAGGAGGTTGCTCAGTCACCGAATTGCTTCAGAGATGTCTCCATCACATCGACAAGCACCCGTTTATTTAGTCCAAGAGAATCCAGTGACATGCAAAAAGTTTGCGTCTCTCTTACAAAAGACGGAAGTCACTGCAAGAGAGGAGAAAACAGGTTCTATCCGGATTTGTTTCCTTTTCAGGGAAAGACAGCTTTTACCCCACTTCTGAAAGCTTCTCTGTGAGGCTGTTCCAATAGTTTCTGATGAATCATACCACGGCCTGAATGAGGTGATTCAGAAGACGTAAACTGATTAGATCCAGAATAATAAACCAGGAGGGCACCTCCTGAGTAGCTTTAATTAACTTCAGGACACCGTCTGTCATTTTCTAAGACTGCAAAAGGCTGGAGAGAAAACAGACGTGCTGTTGCTTTGCAGAGGACCGAGCATTCACACATTCATCTTGATGTATAAAAGGGCAAAAGTGTTCCCCCTACTGAAGATTACAGAGGAGGTAAAAAGGAAATCGAAAACCTGTTTGTTCATCCTGCTCAGCTGCAACTCATTTAATCTTTCTTTCTTTCTCTCTCTTTCTTTCTTTCAATTTATATGCCACCCATCAAGCTATCCAGAGCATCTCTGGGAGGCTTACAATGCATTGTTTCTTCAGCATAGATTTCTGAATAAACCACAATTGAAAGGTTCCATACAGCATGCTGACATGTACCAGCGTTCCGTGCGCCTTGGCATATAGTCATGCCGGCCACATGACCACAGAAGTGTCTTTGGACAACGCCGGCTCTTCGGCTGTGAATCGGAGATGAGCACCGCTCCCGCTCCCTAAAGTTGGTCACGACTGCAGGAGAAACCTTTAGCTTTTTTTTTTTACACAGCACGCGAAACCACGTGATAGGCAAAGCCAGTCAATAAAGACTCCTTTTACAGGTAGTCCTCATCTTAATGATCTGAACACGCTGTCATTAAGCAAAGTCTGGGGGGTTTGTTTGTTTGTTTTCCAGAAATCAAAAGTAAACGCCAAAATTGGCAAAAAAAAAAAATCAAAAACTGCAGTCACATGAAGGGCCAGCATTGTCCAAAGATGCTTCCGTGGTCAAGTGGCTGGCATGACTATACGCTGAGGCACGTGGAATGCTGTCACCTTCCCACCAATTTAGGCGGTACCTATTTATCCACTTGCATCTTGACATGCTTTCAAACTGCCAGGTTGGCAGCAGCTGGAGCAGGTAACGGGAGCTCACCCCGTCATGCGGCGCCTGCATCTCGAACTCGGGCTGCCGACCTTCTGGCAGACAAGCCCGGTGTCTTCACCGCTTGGCCACCGCACCCCTTTCCATATGACTGCAGGATGCTGCAAACAGCCATAAAGGTGAGCCAGTTGTGATCAGATACGTGATTGCAGGGCGTATGCACGTGTGTCTGTTGTGGTTGCTATAACTTCAAAATCGGGTAGCAAGTAGGCTTTGGGGAGCATCCATCATAACTTCAACAGGTTACTAAGCGACTGGACGCAGGTCGAGGATTATCTATAGGTAGCTGTTTTTAGGTTGGGTACAGGTTTGGCCCTAGCGGATGGAGCATCAAATGTCAGAATTGTTTTAATGGAGGTTCCTGCATTAAGGGAGGTTGGATTTGAATCAACCCTAAATTATTAATATCCTAATAATTTAATAGTTTAACCTCCCCATAACCTGCACTTATCCAGGCAACCTGCCAGGTATCCGCCAGCCAGACACTTACTCGGAGCTCCCGGAGGTAGCACTGCACTGGGTCATAATCTACCACTGGGAAAGAAAGGACTTTTGTGGCGCTGTTGCTCTTCAACATCCCCCGATGAAAGGATGTGCTGGGCCGGTCCACTGCCTCCAGATGCCTGGGAATCTGCTTGGGGTTCAGGTGGATGAGGACATCATAGAAATCCAGAGGAGGACGGAAGATCAACTGCAAGAGAGAAGACTGTGAGGCTACAGTCAGCTTATGAGAAGTGGAGCGGAATCCTAAAGTGGGCAGGAAGGTCTCAGTTCAGCAATGACGTGGGCACCTTAAATGGTTGTCCACTGTGTGTGTTGCTAAAACCACTGTCCTCTCCTGGGAGGGTGACTCCCTAATCAAGTTCCAACAGAAGAGAATATGTGTACCTCAGGGTTGACCTGTGGGGTCCTCGGGGCTCTCTGAGCTTCGTTGTTTTCTTGCAGATGTTTCATGACCTAACTAAGTAACATCACAGTACACTGATGATGTTACCTAGTTTGGTAATGAAACATCGGCAGAAAAACAACCAAGCTCAGAGAGCCCCAAGGACTCCCTAGTCAAGTTGCCATTCAGGAAGCAGTTCAGGTGCCTTCACCTCACACAGCTGACCATTTTAATGCTTTATTTCTCGGAGGCAGGGGATGTGACTTCCAATGGGCACTCTGTCATTCTAGAAAGACAACAACTTACCTCTGATAGCCTGAACTACTCATTCTGTCAGAGAGTTCCAGCTATTAGGAGCTAATTTTCCCTCTTCACCAAGTCTACCTGCTCAACGATGTCCACATCTTTTCAGGGATCTTCATAGGTGGATCCAAAAAGAGAAGATGACTGACATCTCCTTTTGTGACCCTCCCATGAATACCCCCAATCGTGCCATCTTAACTTTTTGGACACCCCCCAATACCCGTGCAACTTCACCAAATGTATTAGCTAGAAACATCTGTGTCCCTCTTAAGGTACAAAAGATCCAACATCAATGTTACCTGTTTGACAGCCATCCATCCTAGATGCCTCCTTTGACAAGAATGTCTCTGTCCTACCCAGGCCAGGGGATGTTCTCCTTGTGATGTGAACCTCAGCCTTTGGCTTTTGAGCCAGAAGTCTGAAAATTTCTCAGGAGGTCTCGAAAGGAGCATGATGCTTCAGGCAATATTTATGTTGATTAGGGATATTTTGATTTATAGTACATTGTTACTGTTATGGACTGGCTTTCTCATAACTTAGACATAATTAAGACATTTGAGAATTTCACATAAAGACAAATTCTCCCCATCAAGTCCAAGTGAACTAAGATGTCCTGCTAAAGGTCTCCACCCAACTCGGGGTGCAGTGGAACCAAACAAGACAGTGGATATCCTTTTGTGTAACGGTGCATGGCGATCCTCGAGTTATGAAAATAAAAAGAGATGGTCAAGTTATGCTCATTTGCTAATGATTATATGGAAGAAACCACACATTCTTTTGGCAGCAACATTAAACCGGGTTGGCCATGACCTTCTTCTGGATGTTTTTTGATTTCCCAACCTAGTTTACAGCCCTGGAGTTCCCAAAAGAGCCTACAAGTCCAGACAATTTCAACCTGTTTCTGCCACTTGCTTACAGCTCTTTCATTTTATGAGAACCTTTTAACTGTCAGACATAATATATAAAATCTTACCGGTATCATAATATTTAAAAAAACAAAACAAAACATTGCCCCAAATAGTTTTGTTTGCAATCTGAGTTAATAAACGATTCAAGCTCAGAAAATAGGCTAGCTAGCTTCCATGGTATTGGAAGCAGTTGCCCTAGAACCATCTTTGCACTTTTTCCCCCTTCATTTTCCATCCCACCTTTCCTCCAGGACCTCAAGAAGGCCACACACAGCAATTCCTCCTCCAAATTTTCTCCACAGTAATAACCCATTGGTGGAGGGTGGGCTGAGATGAAAATTCTAAGATTACAGGAGCAAGAACAAGATTTTTAGCTACGGGTATAAAAATAAGGCTTTGAATAACAAATCAATAGTTGGTCCTCAACTTGTGTCACCATCGGGACTAGAATTTCCAGACGGTTGTTAAGTGAACCACGCCTGATTTTACGAACTTTTCTGCAACGCTTTTAAACGAATCGTTGCAGTTGTTAAGTGAATCATGAAGCTGTCAAGTGAATCTGGCTTTCCCCCAGTCACAAACAGCTGGGAAGACTGCAAATGGCATCATATGACCCCAGGATGCTGCAACTGTTGTAAATATATGCTGGTTGCCAAACATCCGAATTTCGGTAACATCCCCACAGGGGTGTTATGATGGTTGTAAGTGCAAAGACTGATTATAAGTCACTTTTTTCAGTTCCAGTGAACTGCACCTGTAATGTTAAACTGTTTTATCTAAGAGCAAGTTTAGAAGATGTTTGTAAATTACTTTGGGGTCTTTTGGACATAAAATAAAGTTGAACTGAACTGATAACAAACCACCAACATTTCCAAGACTGAGGTTCACTGTACTTAGGTCCTAAGTTCAACTCTTTAACCAAATGTATTTTATTGAACCCAAATTCACCGTTCCCACAAAAACACAATGCAGTCAAAAACAATGTCATGCATTAGCCTACAATAAGATTAAACGCTTGCAAGACATTCTCAAAGGGACAGGATCTGAAATGTTAGGCCTTACACAAACACGCATTAGCCTAGTGCTGAAAGCATTTTCTGAAAGCCACTAACAAATACAACCATTCTTGGTGGCACGCTAGCGCTGAACGTCCTGCAAGGCAGGGCAGTAAAGCTCAAAGTCAGCACAGAAAACTTATGCAAAGTCCCAATTAACGGCTTTGGGAGGAGGATCGGTCAGATCTTAAGACTTGACCAAGACGGTAAGTTGAATGATCTGCTTGAAGGTTGCATTTGATGGGGATGGAAAGAATACAGAGAACCGAAAGACCATGTTGGGGGGAGGTCATCACGGAGAACATTTTTCCATGTGGTCATCAGGAGTTGAAAATGCCTTGACGGCACATCATTAATCGTAATCCGCAAAGAATATACACTCATAATTCTGATTCCATGGATCTTCCAGTTTTGTGCACTTCTATCAAGGTTGGCCAACTTGTTTTCCTTCGAGTCTGACTGGATTCCTACACAAAACAAGTCCATGCAATGTTCTAAGCAATGTTTTTGGATGTGCTTTGCCCTTGTCGCCTTCTGAGAGGCTGAGAGGGAGAGTCCGGCCCAAAGGCACTCAGCTGGCTTTCAAACCTTCCAGCAAGATTAGAACTCAGGTCTCCCTGCTTTGGGTCCAAAGCCTTAACCACCAGAACAAATAATATATGTTAAGATGTCTTCAAGCCAGTCCTGATTCTTGGTGACTTCCTGGACAAGTCCCTGCACTTTTCTTGGCAGGATTTCCAGAAGTGGCTCACTTTTGCCTTCTTTTCAAGGCTGAGAGGAAGGACTGGCCCAAGGTCATCCAGATGGCTTCACGTCAAAGGTGGGACTAGAACTCATGGCCTCCCAGAGGGTTCCATGTCCAAGGTGGGACCATGACTCATGATCTCCCAGATGCCTCTATGCCAAGGTGGGACCAGGGCTCATGGTATCCCAGCAGGCTCCATGTCCAAGGTGGGACCAGGGTTCATGGTCTCCCAGATGCCTCCATGCCAAGGTGGGACCAGGGTTTATGGTCTCCCAGATGCCTCAATGCCAAGGTGGGACCAGCGTTCATGGTAACCCAGAGGGCTCCATGTCCAAGGTGGGACCATGACTCATGGTCTCCCAGAATCCTCAATGTCAAAGGTGGGACCAGGGTTCATGGTCTCCCAGATGCCTCCATGTCCAGGATGGGACCGGGACTCATGGTCTCCCAGTGGGCTCCGTGTCCAAGGTGAGACTAG
Organism: Acrochordus granulatus; assembly: GCA_032468055.1. NCBI lineage: Eukaryota > Metazoa > Chordata > Lepidosauria > Squamata > Acrochordidae > Acrochordus > Acrochordus granulatus. Next base: position 11,655 of record JANHZU010001213.1, read on the forward strand.
ATCTCATGGTTTCATTTCTAGCCCAGAGCCTTAAATTCCTATCTTAAGCTATCTTATTACCTCCTTATTAGCATAACTAAAGTCCTTTGGTGTTTATTGGGGGGTGGGAGGGCTTGTTGGTTCATGCATAAATCCTGGTCTCAAGTTACTTTCATAGTTCAGCCACAGAGACTTGCCTGCTTCTGCTCCCAGCCTTGCAAGGCAACTGGCACGGAAAGGAGCCAGGGAAATATGGAAACGGGAACCGCAGGAGTTTGAATATACCGGGGGATTCATGATTGGGCATCTCCCCTACTTTAGACTTCGAATGCTGCACTCACCTAAGGCACAAGCAAGACTAAAAGGAGGCCCATGAAGACTTGAACAGGGTAAAACTTGTCATCAGATTGTAATTTGTAAACATGCCAAAAGGAGAAAATGATTAATTGTAATCATTTTAATAACTGAAGAGATGAATGAACTGTCATCTCTAAGAGCCAATTTGGTCTATCTAGTGGTTCAGGCAACCAGCTAGGAACTGGGAGGCTGTGCATTCTAGTTCCCACCCTAGCCACGAAAGCCAGCTGGGTGACCTTGGGCCAGTTACTCTCTCTCAGCCCAGCCCACCTTACGGGGTTGTTGTGGGGAGAACAGGAGGACGGAGGTGCGTTAAATATGTGCACCTCTTTGAGCGATTTGTAAAAGTAAGACAGGCGGGATATAAATCAATATAATTTCATGCAACTTTGATCAGGGCTAGTTTTTGCTTTGGCTCCCCCCACCCCTAAAAAAGGTCCCTGGGCATCCTTTCTCCCAAAAAGGGCAACAGAGAAGACAAACTCCTTGCTGCTGTGTGCGATAGAAGGCGAGATGAACCCTTTGCCAAGGGCAAACATGAAACTGGTGCAAAACCAGCAAGTTCCTTCTACCGATGTTCTTTTTCCCCAAGCTCTTTACTATTAATTCCGCTTAATTGACATCAGGCAGGAAAGAAAACCCACCCCTCCCCACTGCCATTAAGCAAACTTCCTGGGAAACAAAGATCAAGCGTGAGACTAGCTCATAATAGGACCGCAGATCACATCTGCACATCAACTGACAGCTGAGTCACGCACCAGCATTCATCGAGTTCATACACGACCCGCTCGGCCCTGAAGCAATCTACTATGCAACTCTGTCATGCGCCTGATTTGGCCTCAAAGAGATTTTTTTTGGGGGGGGGGAGAAGCTATGCACAAGGGCGCCTCCCGACAATAGCGCATGACATATTCAGGAAGCAGCCGTCATTCTTAATCTGACCCTCAATAAAGCTAAGCCCGGCTTAGAATCGCACCATCACACACATTTTTTGCTGATTCTGACAATCTCAGAAAAGAGTTTTGTGCTCCGAGCAGCTTCAAACAGTCGAGTCTCTCTCTCTGTTTCGCTCCATCCTGGATGCCTTTTGTCTTTTTGGGAAGGATGCAACAAAAATCACATCGTTCATTTCAAACCTTCATCGATGACCAGTAGTTAGCTGTGCGGTAGAGAAATTTTCATTTTACCCTCCAGAGAATCATCAGATTATTGAGGTTATGAGGCTATTTAAGTCACAGAATTTGGTGCAAAAATCCATGAACATTTATATCACTGGTGCAATAAAACGGAATAAAATAAATAATCCTGATTTTCAGCGAAAACATCCTAAAATGCCGACACTGCAAACAGCCATAAATGTGGCCACATGATGGCAGGGGCGGGGAAGGGCTGCCAGAATTTCAGAATCAGGTTGTACATAGCTCTGGGGAGGTTCTGTCGTAATTTTGAACAGTTGCTAACCGACCAGTCATAAGTCAAGGACCAACTGCATATAATTTTCTAAGTTTAACCCACGTTTGTGACATTAACAATAATTCCTGACCTGTTTCAAAAAGTACGCACTCGAAAGTAGTTGAGAAAAATGAGTCTGGAATGGACCAAAGACTGAAAGGAGCCCGAATGGGTGGCTGTAATGAGAAGCTGCCATGAGATCCCAGGGAAAGAACTGGCTGCTTTGAAGAGTCACGAAGATGCTCGACGTGTACCTGCGCATGCACATTTGCTCCTCGGCAGCTTTGGGGAATCTGATCCGAAGCTCTGTCCAGCCCTGGCATTTTGTTCAGACCATTTGGATCCCGTCTCCGTTCCTCCACCTGAAGCAAAGCAAAGCTGGCCACGGATCAAGAATCTGAGGCCTATTCGTCTGTCTCCTGTGTTTACTCAGTTTAAATCTCTTTATTACTCCAGCATCTCCGCGCCGCTGTCGTCTGCATTCCATCGCCGATTATAAACTCTGGTCTTTCCTGGAGTTGTGGTTCGTTCGAGAATGCTTCGCTGTCTTTCTCCATTGTGTCTGCAGTGGGTGTCTCCCCGCCAGTGGTTCCTAGACAGCCACCAATTCCAACATGATGTTGCTATTTTTGGAGGTTTGGGCTGAACCCGCGCCCAACCAAATTCCTTCTGAGCGCGATTCCCACTCTGCTCCTTCAAGGGACCCCATGCCTCGAGCAGACTCTCACGTAGTCATCTACTCTGAAGGGGCTCACGGGAGCGTGCGCACGCCACCATCGCAATAAGCCAAGAGGCAGAAGCCGCAACAGAAACTTATTTATTTATTTAATTTGCATGCCGCCAAAATCCGGAGACTCTCGGCGGCTAACAAAAAAAAAAGTCAATTCAAGGCAGCCAGAGAGGAAGGATGCTCCCTGATTTTGGTGGCTTCGCTAAGGAAGCTTTGTCTTCTGCTCCTGGCAACCACGGTCCACCCCCGGTAAGAGGCAGAGACGGGTCACGCTGGAAAGCGGAACCCTTCAGGAACCCTAAAGTCTTGGACCCTCGGATCGCTCATGCCCAAGGAAGCAACATTTGGGGGCATTCCGGACGTACACTCGGCGCCGCTCTTCCTTTTTAAAGTCACTCGGGAGAGAATCTGTTGGTGTTGGTTCATTAGGTGACTACTGTCATCATACGGACTCTCGGTGACTGCATTCTCTCCAGAAGGACCTGGCCTTTCAGGTCTTCCGACGGTGCACCCGCCACTTTGAGTCCGAACCACCTTGCTGCTGGCCATCCTTTTCTCCCTCTTTCCTTCCACCTTTCCCAGAATTGCAGGCTGCTTCAGAGAACTAATCTTTGCGGAATATCCAAAGAAGGATAAGATGACCCTGGTCGCTTGTGCCTTGGGCGAGAACTCTGGGTTGACTTGCTCGAAGAGCCATGGTTTGCTTTCTTGGCCGTCCATGCTATTCTCTGGAGTCCTCTCCAAGGGAAATGCAAAGGACAGTCCAAGGCATCACATTCTTGGAAATCTCACCCAATGCCTCTAAAGGCTGACGATTCTGCCAAGCATTGATAAACTGCAAATTGTACCTTGTGAACGATGTCTTACTCGGCCTTCTAGGCATTTTGGCCTAGGAGGTTCTCAGAGGTTCAAAGATGGTCTAAACTCTTCCCTCCCCCACATTTCCAATTACAAATCCCTCTCTGAGTTGTTCTTAACCTCAAGAATTCTTCTGCCAACAGTGGAAAGAAACGTATGTTATGATAGGAAGAAAGGAATACAGCAGCTTCTGAGACATAATTAAGCCACGAAAAACAGCCAGCTGAGACTGCAAGCAGAGATTATGGTTAATACCATTTTGCCTGTTTCCGTAACTAGAAGGGGCAGTCCAAAGTTTCCAGAAAAGAAGCTACGAGGAATGCCATCCAACTTGCTTTCTAAAATGTCCGTGGAAATGAATAAACACACATCGTAATCACTGTAAACTGATCTTAATTAACTTTAAATCAAATCAAATCTGGTTTGCATTGCTCTGCTTGCTTCTTTGTCCTTTCTCTTCCTGTTTGGGGAATATTTACACACACATGCAACAGGTACCACTCAGGCCAAACATAACCCAAACAATATGACAGTCCTCCAAACAAAAAGGATCTTGTAAGTTTTCACCCCTAATTTCACCAGTGGAAGCTCTGAGCTGATCTGTGCATCAAAGAAGCCCATTAAAACCCGCAACCCAGCCAAAAAAGTTCATTTTTCCACCCAGTCACCCTGACTGAACCGGGGCGGCCCGTCTCTCGTGGAAAGGGCTTCTGTCTCCCCCCTTGAAGAACTGACCTTCACATCTTGGGTCTCCAGAGGATCCATAAGCTGCGCCTCCAAAACCTGGAGGGACTCCTGGGCCAATACAAGGAGACGCTGAACAATCTGGAGGAGAGAAGAGCACCAGCTGTTGCGGAGAGGTCAACTGGGACGACTTCCAAGGCCTCGCCCGTCGTCTTCCACAGAAGTAACGTTGGATGGAGTTGCCCACTGAGGATGCTCTCAAAGGACGTCCCCGCAGAAACGGGCCACCCCGAGTTGAAGACCCCATCCCAAAAAACCTAGCAGTGCGCTTGGGATTTTCATTTGGAACCAGCCTGGCAGCCTCAGGAACAGATTACGGCAACATCGCCAAGGAGAAGGCTCCGAGCGGTCATAAAATGCTACCCTTTGCATAAGTAGTCCTCGATTTACGACTGTAACGGAGCCTGGAAATTCAGTTGTAAGTCACTGCAATCTTAAGTCGAAACATCACGGGACCATCTGCTGGGACTGCTGTCACTCAGCAATGTGGTCATGGGACACTGCACTTTACAACCGTATGGAAATCTCCAGTCCCGGTTACGATCATAACCCGAGGACTCCCTGTCTTTATTTCAACTGTCAGCTCAGCGCTTTCAACTCTGGATGGAAAGCCGAGCGTGCCATGAGGCTACGCTGCACTTCTCCGGCAGCCAAGCGAGCACAAGAGACCACCTGTCCAACAGACCCTGGCTAAACTGGAGACTGGAAGGCAATCATCAAAAAAAGGTTCAGCCAAATCGCTGAGCGGAAGAAGGTTGGGCTTGAAGGCCTTTCACACCCGACCGTCCATCCACCGCTGCCAAAGGAAGCCTCCGGGGGCTGATCTGGTTCGGCAAAGGGAAGGGAGGACGCTGCCCAGGTAAGCCGGCCTCGGCTCGACGTACCTGAGGTGACGGCCTCTCCCTGGTCCACATCGACAGCTGCTGGTCTTTCGGGGTAGCAATGAACATGGCCGGAAGGCGAAGCCGGGCAGCCACGAAGTGGTTCCTGATAGCGACATGATCCGCCTCTGGACGGAAAATCAGAACATCGCCGTGTCAGATGGCGCGCCCCCATTTCTGAAACGACTTTACTTTCTGAACATGAATGGAGCAGCATCTTTCTAAGCCTCTCCAAATACAACAATTAGTTTAGGAACAGAATGTGGCACGGATGTGGTGTTGACTTCGATTCTTAACATGTGTGCCGTCAAGCCAGTTGTGACTCCTGCGGTCTACTGAGCGGCACTGATCCGACGCGGTTCGCCACTGCCTCCGCCCCAGAGCTGAGAGAGAGTGGCTGGCCCTAGCCCCCCGAGCTGGCCTTGCACTTGACGGGGGGCCGGGGCTCACAGCCTCCCGACTTCTGACCCGGTGCCTTCACCAGCACACCAAACTGGCTTCCAGTCTTTCTGATGCAGGCCAACCGGGACCAGGAATGTTAAGCGACGCGGCCACCAAGTGAAACCACCACCGTGTTTATAGCCTTACTTCGGCTCTCCTTTGCTTTACAGACCTAGGAGAGTTATGAACGCGAAGATCGGTCAGAAGGTTGCTTTGTCATCACCATCTCAACTGTGAACAGTTGCTAACCGAGGAGGTCGCTAAATGAGGACTACCTGTGTTTTTACCTGAACTACGACCGCTGTCTTTAACGTGGTTTTGGTACGGAGCACTTTGCTAATTGAAAAATGAGCAGGACGAGAAGGCAAACACGTTGAGGGGGAGGGAACGCTCCAAAAATACGGGATGCCGAGAAAGCGTGTTTTTCTGGAAGAAATGTTGCGTTTCAAGGAAAGGCAAAGGTTGACCCCGCCAGTTATGATGGATGCTTTGGGTAGGTTGCGGGGTCTCCTGAACAGAAAGCGAACACCATCTCACGGAGGTAAGCGGCGTGCGGTGCTTTTGCGCGGCATCGGTGGCACCGAGGCTGACATTGAGGCCCAGCCGTGGCACTGCCACCGAGTACTGCTGCTCAGGGTGGCCCAGATACAGAGGAGGCAGAAGCACTCTGGGGAGGGGGCGACAAGTTAGGCGCTTTCTGGATTTCCGACGGGCCGACCCCGAAAGGTTCACTGCCGCGGCACCGGAAGGGAGTCACCTGGCAGAAAAATCTGTCCCTGCGGTTGCTGAAAGTTAACCCTGACCCGCAGCCAATCCCTCAGTCGGGAGGGGGAGGAAAGGAACAGCGAGCGTGCGAGAGAGAGAGAAGGGAAGTGCGACGAGGAAGCGGAAAAGAAAGGTCACTGCAGGAAGGAGGCACGGAGGAAGTGGCAGAACCTGGAGCACCTGACTGACCGGCCCGCGCAGGTCTCACGAAAGGCTGAAATGCTCCTGCTCGGGGAGCATCAGAACAGGAAGAGCTGCCCGTGGAGGAGGCTGCGACGCCGGGGGACGTGGAAGGCGCGAGCCGGGGGGCCACGCGGCAAGATGGTCACTTGGCCACCGTGCTCTACCTCCCACAGTGACGGGCGCAGCATCTGAGGACTGGTCGGGGACAGACCCTCCCAGGGAGCCTCCACTGAGCCAAAAGTGACCGTCAGGTCTGCCGTTTCAGCGAGGGCACCACGACCACGTGTCGGTCTCCTCTTACGAGAACACAACCCGAAGAGAGGGGACGTTCGCGCGCAGGGCTCAAGAACAGGAAACAGAAGAAAAAACAGCTTTTCCCCCCTAAACTGGCCAGTTACACTGACTCTTTCACGGTGACTCTGGCCTGAAGAAGCCGTTTTGGCCTGAAAATGTTTCGATGGTTTTATTTTCTTTTTATTTTCAAGTGCTCTGAATTGTTTTTAGGGTTGTTAGCCACCGGATTTCGGCGGCATGGAAGTTTAACCGCAGGGACAGATTTTTCTGCCAGGTGACTCCCTTCCGGTGCCGCGGCGGTGAACCTTTCGGGGTCGGCCCGTCAGAAATCCAGAAAGCACCTAACTTGTTGCCCCCTCCCCAGACAAAAAATAAATAAATAAAACTGGGTTTGTTTAAATTCTCTGTACGTATTTCCTGTGCTTTCTGTATGGATCTTCATGCAGAGCCCGGAAAATAATGACGGAGGGTCATTAAAACGTCGCTCAAAGGAAGCGGGTGGCGGCCTAAGACTTTCGCGCAGTACTGCATGTGGTCACTACGACGAGTCAACGCCAACCTGATGGCACATTATCCATCCCTGGCTTGGAGGAGGATTTAGCCAAAACCCAGGTCGTGATTTCTCGCCACTCAGGCACAAATAACAACGCTGCAACCTGGAGAAGACGGAAGCTCCGCCTGTCCCAGGCCATCATCACCCAACCTGGCTGGAAAATCCCAGCGACGCTGGGCCGACACCTTCCGTGGAGGGAACAAAGAGCCCAACAAGCCCAAACTTATGTCCAACATGCTTCTGAGAGGTTACCTTGGTAAAGTGATACCCTCTTTAGAAAAGAAAGATCAGGACGGCCTTGAAGCTGCCGCATAAACTCGGCTGCAAATCTACACCTGCTTTGCTGCCAAGATCAGGTAACGAAACCTTTTGCAAACGTGGTGTAAGCAAGCAGGAAAGGTTAATCCGTGTATTTGCGATGCAGTTTCCCCCTTTTGTTTCTTTGGTGACATTCCTATGGAAAGCAATCTCGGGGAAGGATTGGTCACCCCGATGCCACCACTGGCGAACCATCGTTCGACCAAAAGAGGAAGGGAAATAGAGCCCCCGCTGCTCACCTTTGAGTTCACCGTTGAGGTTCACCAAAACCGGGCTGTTTTTCCAGTCAAAGGTAGCCAGCAAGTGAAGGAACCGCAGGAAACCCACTTGGGGAGAGCTTTGGAGGAGGAAAACATTTACAAGCCGGTGAGAAGCATTATTATCCCTGAAGGACATTCCACCCATTTTCAACACGGGATTGAACAAAGTTTCTACCAAAAAAGGGGAGGGGGAAAGTAAAGTTTTGGGGTTGCAAGGAGAAAAGCAAACACATAAGTCACAAAAGAAAACAGATTTGCTCAGAAGTTCAGCTGAGTTGTGTTCTACAACACAACTTATTTCCTGGTAAGTCTCTTCAAATCGCAGTCATTCCCTGCAGAAAAGTCATTCACAGTCCAGTTGCCCCTTTTCTTGCTAACAAAGTTTATTAAAAGTAAACAACCAAAGTGAGAAACGGACTAACAGATTTTCCTTCAGATTTTTGGCCACTGTAGGGTAACACAGTTCTCCTCCTACCAACAATTCACTGCAGTGATTTATATATAGAAAAGCAGCAAACAAAATTCCAATTTAGAGATTTGAAACGCCCATTTTGCCAGCAGTGGAAAGAAAGGTCTGTCCAGCAACAGTTGTTAGGGATTAGAATTTACTCTACTTTTGTCGGCTTGATGCCTTCTAGAAGTATTAAGACTTCCAGAATTTTGTTAAGTGCAGGTAGACCAAAGAAATATGGGGAGATACCAGATTGGGAAAAAAAAAACAAACAGATTTTGTTTTGCAGACTGCCGTTTGCATGTTTGTGAAAAAGACTTGTCAGACAGCTCTGTATCCAGAATAGGATCAAGGTTAACCACAATTCCTTTTAAGTCCTGCTGATTTCACTGGATCTCTTCTGAAGATCTCCTGGGATACACCACGAAAGCAAAAGTTGGACCTTGGAGAAGGCTGAACTCTGAAGAAGCAGACCAGCTGGACAGTGCTACATCCAGAATGAGACTGCCCGTTGTCAAACATTGGGGCATAAGCCTCGCTGACCTCGTTTACTTTTAAGGAGGCTTAAAAAGAGCTATTTAGATCACACCCAGACCTCTAGCCCATTGAGACTGGCTAAAGACCTCATTCGGCCAAGACTGACTATTGCAATGAATCCTTTGCTCCCGCGACTTGCTTGCGATATAGGCCATTGCAACCATGGAAAATACAGATCGCTCAGGGTCGAGCTGGTGAGTTCTTCGTGTCTTCTGAACATTCCCTCGTGAATGAGAATGGAGACCACAGTGAAATCATGACAAAGGAACTCATCGGCTTAAGGGGCAGATGCCGCTTTGGCTCCTCACCTGGGTGCCGTGAATGGTGCTGGGCAGAGGAAGAGGAAGGCTGCTAATAAATCCACGGCCTCCTCCGAGAGGCTGTCACTGAGCAACTGAGCACTGATCCATCGCTTGGCAAGACGGCAGCTGCCACTGAAAGCTGGGTATTGCTGCTGCAGACTGTGGGGAGGAAAGCAAAGGAATCAGGGTCATGATCTTTCAGGGTCATGATCCACCCCATGGTAAGAGGAGGGAACAGCGGAAGCGTTCTCGTTGGAAAGGATTTCTGCTCTCTCGCCAGAGGAGATGGCAGGAAGGTGTCTCACGAGAAATGAATCAAACCCTCCACAACTATGGAAACGCAGAGGCCCAAACTGAGAAGTTGAATCTTGGCCAGGGCTCAGCTGCTCTGTCAAGCACTATCAAGGGGAAGATAGACATGGCTCTTCTCATTCCTGAACTGGCAATCACACCCAAAGGATGACTCATGGAGTACTGCAGAAGCGCGAAGGAAATTGGGTCCTACAAAGACTCGCTGGTTTGAAAAATGTAGGACTTCTCTTTGTTGCAACTAATTACCTTCTTCACTACAGTTGCATGGGAACTGGATAGAGAGGGGGCACCAAACATCCCATTCTTACCTCACTGCCCCTAAATAGAACAAATCTCCCCCTAAGGGGAACAAGACAACTTGATCCAACCAGGTGGGGGGGCTCTTCAATCTTACCCATGGAGTGAGCTAGTCAAGAACGGCAAATGCAGCGTCTTAAGTTCCAGCTGCTGAGACTCTGGAGTGTCCCGGTACTTCAGCATCCCCTCAGGAGTGACCACCTCCTTCAGGATTTGGGGCTCTCGGTGGTAGGCCACTTGAAGACGGAAGACATAGCCATCCTATGGAACCCAAAAATAAAAATTACATCCATGTCCAACATCTGCCCTTCCCTGCTTCTCCATCCCAAATTTGCTGGGAAGTCTATAAAACTCAACGTTTTCTCTAAGTCTGTACGTATTAACACCTTGAAGGCTTCATGAGCAACTGTGAGTTTAGAAAGGAAGGAGAGAAGAAGAACTAATTAGGGAGGAATGGATATTAAAACTTTGAATTTTGGCTCGGCGATCCACTCAATATGCAATTCATCCTCCACACAGGATGGAAGCTCTTATCTTAGAAGTAGGCTTTTTGAATGTCCAGGGGAGTTATGGTGAACTGAAGACATCTCCACAAAAGCAGAACCAATGATTATGGCAAAGACCATGGAACCAAGGAGTAGACAGATTCCTTGGAACCACTCTGGATAAGGGAGGACAGGAGATTGCCCACATGTGCTTCGGATGGCTGCTCCTCATGAGAAGACTGCAGAACATCAGCTTTTCATGGGTTTAAGCGCCAGGAGACAAAGTGATCAGCCACCTGGTTCACAACCGTAGTGGAGCCTTTTACAGGACCCCAAGTTTGCAAACCTTACTTTGTAATAACTTTCAGATATTCCCTATTAATCATCTTAAACCTGTTTGATTTCAGAATAATAAATTTGAAATCATTGGAAGAATTTTAACTTCAACTCTGAACAAAAGAAAAATCCATCATAAACTTCAAAACTTAAAAGAATTTGAAATAAACAGCAAAAAGCTAAATAAGATTTTGAACTAAAAAGCTGTAAATGGGTTAAGGGTCCAGATAAATTTGGAATATTGAATTTACTGTAATGTTTTGGAATTAATTATAACAAAATAAATACCTCCCATGGATATCCCAGCTATTTCAAGTCATAACCAAGATATGACTTTATAATTTTAGAAACTGGACACTAGGGGGGACTAAAAAATTTTAGCAGAATAAAAAAAACAATAGGAGCCTGTTCTTAGTATCAGTTCATACTGAGATTTTCAAAATGTCACAGATTGTTAAAAATGTTAAAGGAGACCTTTGAGGAATGGAACCAGAAATTAATAATTACAATATTGACACTGTAATTAATTATTTCTGCTTCTATGGATAGACTATGTCCAAAAGATGTTACTGAAGAAATGACAGATGTAGAACAATTTTTACCTGACAAGATAGAGAAAATAACAGTAGAAAGTAGAATTCCAAACGACAAACCAAGAGAAAAATGTCTTACTGGATATACAAAAGAAACTGGCTGAAACTTTAAAAATTAAAAGGGAAATACAAATGACAAAACCAAGAGAGTGACGTGGATAATCTTATCGTGCTGGATTTGTATAAAAGGCTTGAAGAACTCTGTGTGATGGGGCAAAAAAAATGAAGAGAAATCAAATCCTGACAATAATTGAATGAACTAAAGATTAAGACTGTTAGAAGGAAGGAATATAAATGTAGGAGGACAAGCTCTGAGGTGTGAAGCAAGCTGAAGTGGGAAATTAGCTTACGTTACATAAACATATGTAACCTTTGGCAAGGTCTGAGCCCCCCAAATGCACTGAGTTTTATCTAGTCTTTCCCAGGCTGAGTTACCAGTCTGAGGAAATTCTTGTGGAATAGGCAGAATGCAATAAAGTGATTAGTACGGAACTCTACACATGTGAGCCTGGTTGTTCGAGCCTGACATTAAAGCGGATTTATTTGATCAAAGTTAAAACAATCTATGTTGTTACTTCTGGCAACCCTTTATGGACTTTTTGCTGACACCAAGATTGAAAGGATGATGTATTACGGGTTTGCCTATTATTTATTTATTTGTATCCTGTCTTTATTATTTTTACAAATAGCTCAAGCAGTGAATGTATTTAACCCATCTTCCTCCTGCTATTTTCCCCACAACAACGACCTTGTGAGGGGAGTTGGGCTGAGAAAGAGGGACTGGCCCCAGGTCACCCAGCTGGCTTTCATGGCTAAGGTGGGACTAGAACTCACAACCTCCTGGTTTCTAGCCTGTTGCCTTAACCACTAGGCTATAGATAAGAGATGGGATATGAGATGAAGAGATAATTGTTTGGTAACCTAGAGGGAGTGAAGAGTCACTAAATTTGCTTATACCCATTATGATGAAGATTGGAAGTCACTTCTTTCCAGATTTCTTTCCATTTTATTTTTTTTCTTTTAGGTAAAGGTTTCCCTTTCAGTCATGTCCAACTCTAGGGGGCGGTGTTCACCTCTGTTTCATTGCTGAAGAGCCAGCGTTGTCCGAAGATGATTCCATGGTCATGTGGCTGGCATGATTATATGCCGAGGTGCACGGATGCTGTTACTTGCCCACCAATTTAGGCAGGACTCATTTTGCATGCTTTCAAACTGCTAGCTTGGCAGGAAAGAAAATTGTTTTCTTTACCTTTTTTTCTATTCTATGTAAGTTTAGTTTGTACTAATTTTTATTACTGTAATCAACATTCTTAATTTCCCAGCACTATTAATTACCTTATATACATCAGTGTAGGTAGGGGCTGGCCGGCACAGGAGATGGTGTTGCTGGTTCAGGACTTCAGCCAGCTGCATCTGGAAAGCAGCCTTGATGCGCTGAATGGCCTCCTGGTTCCGAGGCCACTGACCACTTCCTTCCATCTGGCAAATCACTGGAATGAAGGAAGGGAGTATCACCAAGGGAGCAGTGATCAACCAAGGAGCCGCAGGGGAACCAGTCATGAGCTCTGCTGAGGCATAGGCCTGCCTTCAACCATGGTGAGATCTTGGCAAGCTACAGGCAGACACCAATCAATCCTAAATATACCTCGGTGCATCTTCTGAAAGCAAATCGTTTGTTAGACTTGATGGATCAGACTCAGCGGACTCAGTTCTAATCTACAGGTTTATCGAAGCTCCAAGGTCACAAGAATTTCTCCAACTGCTCGCCAAGCACCTGGACTCCCCAGATGAGGTCTGGCCCGGTCATGGGACCATGGGTATTGGTTGCTCTTGTGGATGATCTCTGGCGAGAGCAGGAGGGAGGTAGTGCATCCATCCTAGCCCTCCTTGACCTCTCAGCGGCTTTCGATACTGTTGACCACGGTATCCTTTTGGATCGGCTGCGGGGGCTGGGGCTGGGCGATGCAGTTTTGCGCTGGTTCGGCTCCTTTCTCTGTGGCCGGTCCCAATCAGTGTTGATAGGGAGGGAGAGGTCCAGCCCTCGGCCATTACTTTGTGGTGTGCCACAGGGCTCGGTGCTTTCTCCCCT
>JANHZU010001213.1:43423-56503 GCA_032468055.1 Acrochordus granulatus
TGGGAAGACTCCGGGAGGCAGTGCAAGACAGGGGGGCCTGGCGTAATGCAGTCCATGGGGTCGCGAAGGGTCGGACACGACTGCGTGACTGAACAACAAAACTACCCTTGCTCTTGGTGTTGCCTAAGAGAGTTCTCTTCACAGTCCTGTACTACAGCTCCATGGGACTCTCACTGCTTTCATTTTTCCCCATTCCTCCAGGTAACTAGAGAGCTTTCCGTTATCTACTTAGCTACATGAGATTCTCTCTAACAGCACCATGTCTTCTTCCTGAGTGTTTCATAGTAGTGCCAGAGGCAGCTCCTACCCTGATCCCTTTCCAAGTGATTACCAATTCAAATCAGCATTGATGTGATTATGTACAATACATTACCTTGTTAGGCCATTAGTTCATATTGCTCCAAAGGACTGGCCACAACAGCAGCATTCAGATATCCTGGGTAGAGAACTCTTATGTCCCCGCAGCACTATTTTAATTGCAAATTCTGGTGATTGAATCTGAAATCTTCTGTATGCTGAGCATGTGTTCTTTGTCTGAGCTGTGCGCCCTCCTTCCACATCCTTCTACAAACTCCAGACTCCAATAGGTGTGAAAGACTTGGTGACCATGACTGGGGAATATGGGCTTGCAGTCAGCATGGGATGGATGCACTGTACCATTCGTGGCCAGCAAAGTAAAAGTGTTGTTTGAAACCATTGGTGCATTCCTCTTCTCCCATTCTCTCCAGTGATCTGCCTAATGAGCAAGCTAGCTTTATTCAGAAACTGTTGATGTTCTTAAAACATTGCGGGAATATTTGCTGGAGGTCTTGTTTTGGACACTGGGCAGCTTGTCTGATAAACTGGAACCTTTTCTCCAGTGACGAACTACAGGGAGTAGTTGTGGACTCAGCACTTTAATGGAATCTGCCTATTACAATGGGAAGTCGTGATGGCCATTAAGCGAAGCACCGACATCAGACCCCACACCTTTCTTCCTGCCCCATGTCACCCATCGTGCCCATTACCTTCTCTGGAGATCTTCAGAAGGTAAGTGCATGTTGGGTGACGCGGGATGAAGAGGAAGGTGTGGGGCTGGTGGGGAGATAGGCGGGACACTGCAGCATCCCTGCAGTTGGTCATAAGGGTGAATGACCACGGGTGTGGCAGTGGCTGTAACTTTGGGACTGGGTGGTAAGTAGCTTTGGGGGGCGGTCTGATGTAACTTTGAATGGTTGCTAAGTGACTAGTCACAAATCAAGGAATACCTGCATAGAAGAAGTCTTTCATGCTTGAAGGATGAGCTGAGCTTTTTATATTTTCTAATAATTGTTGTGCTTGGAGTGGGGCGGCAGGGGGGGGACAAAGCTAAGGCTACAGTAGGCGAAATATTATTTGGTCCCTCTGGTGCTGACAGTTATCCTTAGTTAAGCAAAGGGGCAGGAATATGGAATAAGCAAATTGGCTGATGATGCTAAATGACTTTCAGGTTTACATTCCTCAGTTTGGTCTCCTCCAAATGGTCTTAAGACTGGAGGGTCTTCTGGATTTCATAGAGCAACACATCTGGAGAACTTTGATGGGAAACGCTGTTTAAATAGATAGTTGTTGCCTGCTTGTTAAATGTGCATTTGGGTTTCTTTCTGCCACTAAGAATTAATAGGAAGAGACTATTGACAGATAAAAGCTGTCTGTGTGGATAAAACAAGTGGCTTGGATTTTGTAAATCTAATTGTGTGTTCATGTTATGCAGCAATAATACCCAGATGTTTCCAGATAAAGTTCCTCCATGAAATATGAATCTGTTTTATTGTATAAATGTCTGTAATTATGAAGTAGAATCTTGTGACTTCTCTGAAATACACACAGTATTCATAAATAATACTGCTAAACAATGTACGATACTACTGTATCTCTGAAAATAATATCCACCATTGACTGGACATATAATATTAACACTGATTACTGATAAACCAGCTGTAACTCGTGCGTGTGGGTCATACCATACTGTCTGCTATTTTATAGAAACAAGTGTTCATTAGTATACAGTGAAATATATCACCACATTATAAGCTCAGTTATTCCTGAAAACAGTTTCCTTAATAGTAATGGAATAGTGGAAGAGAGTTTGAATAACCAAGTGGTTACCAATAGTTATGATTTCTAAAGATGAAATATTGAAACAAGTTGGTAAGATTGCGTGTACAATATATCAGTTACTTAAAAATTCAAATGTGGAAGTGCTGATCTTCTAATTCACATGTGCAGATGTCTTTGACCCAATTATTGTACTAGAGGATTAAAAGAGTCCAATGCAATTACAAAGTTTAAAGGTATTCAGGAAAATGCAACACATTGATTTGGCTTAAGGACTACCCAGGAAATTGGTTAGAAAAAATTAAAGTGTTAGTAAGATTAGAGAATGTACCTTTGAAAAAATGTCTTGCAAATCTTTTGAGTTCTTGAGAACATGAATAGATTTGCTTGAACAAATATTGTTTGCTTTACTTTTAAAAGTCATTTGAAAGTCCTGAGTAATCTTGGCACTCATAGATCATTTTGAGGATCAAAAACTTAAGCAGAGAGTATGAATCAGAGATCAGGCCTTATAAAAAAGTGATACGAATTGTTGAGTCCTTCAGAAATCTGTATTGGGACCTCTGCCTTTTAACTTAATTGTAATTTATCTGAAATGATCAGTGAGATTCCAAATTATCTTGGGGAATATTTCTAGGGGATCATTCCCAATGTTACCTATTCTTTTTTTTAAATAATACAGTTATATTGGCTATCTGGGCAGTTTATCAAGAGCATTGTGTTCCTTTACGATCTGGGAAAATAGAATATGGTATCTTTCAAGTATTAGTTAGAGCCCATTGTTTCCCAGGACATCTAGTGCCTGATGGATAAATGCTCTCCATTTTGATCTGTGCCTGGAAAAAATACATAGTTCTTTGAAGGACTTTCCAGTGATTTCCTTGATTCTGGCTATCTTATTTATTCTCTCCCTACAATATTTTTTCCAGAGCATGTTGGCAGTTCAGAATGTGTGAGGCAAAAAGATCAGCATGTTTAGATAGCAGATAATTCAAGCTATCTTCTGGAGACCAGAACTGGAAGATACTTAGATTATAGAATGTCAGAAGTACAGTGATTTGTGGCACTTCTAAGAATTGGAAGCAATGGGTAGTCACCTCGAAGGGAAGTTAAACTTGCCAAGGTGAGTAGGCAAAGTAGTAAGGGTTGTGAGGAAAGCTTCCTTTGCTAGCAGTCTTTAAAAGAGTTGACTGATTGAGAGTTTCCTTGAATTAGTGTCCACTGGTTTAGGTCCAGTACAATATAGTTTGTTCCTTCCTTCTAGAGGTCTTAGCTATTGAGGTAGAATGGAAGAGGTAAGAGATTATACATAACTTATGGCAGAAAGGCAGGTATAAATAAAATCAGTCATAGTTGTGTCTATGTTATGCTCTGAAGACTGTTGCAGGTGGATACCTAGGGACCTGATAGCAGGTTGGGGAGCACGGGAGGTTAACCCTTCCCCAGAAAGTCATTCTAGAGTACTCTAATCTCTTATCTCATCCAAAATCCAGTTATTCTGCTGAGAGGGCTGTGAATTGTGCAGTTTGGTAAGGAATTAGTTCCTAATATCATTATATCAGATTTACCTCTACAAATATCTTTGGGGTTTACCCAACTGTTAAGTTATGCTGCCTGGGAAGAACAGCAGCTGGCCTTGATCAAAGTCGCTTTATCGGTGAAATGGGTGGCATATAGATTTAATTAATAAATATAAATAAATGATGTCTATACAGAATGCAATGTGGTAGTGGCTTTGTGATAAAGCAAGAGCTGACCCTAGCCTATCCAGACAGAAGGCATTGGTTGTCCTCGTCATATTAGAGTACAGGCTGGGAAGATACCTTAGCCTTAGAATGGTAATTCAGGAAGAGATATTTATCAAATGTCGTATATTGCCCACTTAAATGGGACAATCAAGATGACCTTTATGTTAATTTTGCAACTGGCAATTATCTGTTTTCCAGGTGTCTTTTAAATCTGCATTTTAAAAATCTCAGTTTCTCCAGCCATTAATCCCCTTCCCAGAGGTTTTTTTTTTATAATAACCAAGGCTTGGAAAGAAACTTGAAAGTGTTCAGGGCCACATGAATGGCTATTCAAACTTTGTTTAAAAGCCTCCCAATTGTGGAGCGCCCACGACTCCAAGGGGCAGCTCAGTCCACTGTTAAATTGTTCTCACAATCTAGGATATTCCTTCTCTCTTCAAGTTTAGAACTCCTGTTAAACTTCCAGGGACTGGATCTTGTTTTGTCTTCAGAAGCCTTGATGGATAAATCTACACTCTTTCTTCTTCTTTAGGCTATACATATCCAGTTCCTTTAACTGTTCTTCTTGGGATTTAATCTCTAGTGGCTCATAATTTATCAGTAGAAGAGAATACTTTCCTCTTTTTTGGTAAACACTTGCATTTGGATAGTAATGCTTAAGATTTCATTTTTTAACAATCTGGACTGAAGTCATTCCAAGACCATGGCAGAGCCATAAAGAAAGATTTGTTGAAGAATGGGTAAGCCAAAGAACAAAATATTCCGTTGATGTAATTCTAAAGGAAAACCATCAGATTTAATTATGGCATCTTTTTAGGGAAACTCAGGTTTCCGTTTTTGAATAAATAGGATGACCTTTTTATTACAGCAGTATACATATTGAAAATGTGCTTATTGCGAAAAATTGTGAACAGTGCAAAGTTACATTCCTGTGCAATATTGTGATTAAAAACTTTACTGAACTTGCAAAATTAAAACCAGTGTTTCAGCAGCACAGCAGATACTGGCAAAAATGAGTTGTGAAAAGAATCAAGCAGGCCAGCTTAACTTTCTCTAGTAGGTTTTGTTTAAATCTTCAATTTAATTTACTTGGAGATATGCCTATACAAATAGTCCTTGATTTATGACCAGTCACTTAGTGACCATTTGAAGTTCTGGCAGACCTACCTGGGGTTACTTACAACCTGGATTCAAAGTTCTGATAATTCTTTACCACCTCTTCTACTTCAAATGTTTGGCAATTAGGCCACATTTATTACCATTTCCAGTGTCCCACAATCATAGGAGTTCATTTTACAATGTTTTTGTTGAAAACCACTGGTTTGCTTAATGACTGTGGTAATTCCCTTAATGATACTGCAAAAAAGGTCATAAAATCAGGTCTGTCATGTGACCGGCTATCACAGATTATGACTGTAATGGGTCATCGATTCTTGTATGTGCCTTTTCAGAATGCGGTATGTTGGAATTTGTTAAGATTCTGCACCTACAGAAACAAACCAGAAGATTAACAAATCTATAACCAATTACAACTTTTATTTTTTTTCTTTGGGATTGTATTTATTCAGAAAACTGCATGTTTTCCCTAAACTAATATCTGGTTTTTCCCTAAATTAATATCTGGAATGGAACCTTGCACCAACTTTATTCACACTCAGAATAACCTGATACCTTCTGACATAGTTTTTTTTGGTATGATTCATATTTATTTATCACATTTCTACACCATGCATCTCACCTAAGTGACTTTGGGCTGGTTCACAGTAAAAACAAAAAATGGAATAAAAGCATCAATACAATAAAGATGAAAGCAAGTTAAGAACAAAGTTAAAATTAAGATAAAGTTTTAAAAGGTGGAGGGAACACCCTTGCATCTGCAGGGTTGCATATTTCTCTTTGACCCCCATGCCAGTTACTAAAGCTGTCTTAACACACTTGGGAAGGTTTAAACCTACATCTTCACTTCCCCATACAGTATATCTTATTTTCATTCCACCCAATGTCTCTGGGAGCTGAGTAGCATATAAATTTAGCAAATTGTTATTCCACAAGGTCAGTTGAGTTTCCTTCTAATCTGTTGCATCCTTCACCTTTATCTTAGTTCCACAGATGCACAATGCATGTAGTTTTCTTTCTTCATTTCATTTGTTAATCAGTGCTCTTTATTTCTTTACTCCTCTTACATTTTATCGTCCATTTGTCACCACTATTTATTTTTATTGGGTGAAGGGAGTTTTGCTCCAGTTCTGATAATAGGGTGATCAGAGCTATTGTTTGCCAAAGTGAAGAAACAACTGATAATATCAGAATATATTAGGGTTATGCAAACTTTGGCACTGGAGACAGATTTTTAAGAATTTGGGCATGAGAGTTGCTATTCCTCCCTGCCACTGTCCTGTTAATTGGTTTATATTGGGCTGAAAGTATATATTGAAGTCAAATCTCAGAGCACACGTCAGCCCCACATGACTCAATCTTGTATCCTCAATGTATGTTTCATTTGTATGCTGCATGGCTTGGGATATTGCATTCTTTTTCATTCAAAATAAATTTATTGGTAGCTGTTATGCTCTGCAACATTGCAGTTCAATATATTTCAACCTAACCTTGGCCACTTTAAGATGCGTGTACTTCTCCCAGAATTCCCCAGCCAGCATGCTGGCTGAGGAATTCTGGAAGATGAAGTCTTAGGGTTGCTATAGAAAGTATTTGGTGGGGAGTCATGTGTGCACATTCAGGTCAGTGTTGACTTCAGGCAACTACCTGGACAAGTCCCTGCAGTTTTTCTGGCAAGGTTTTTTAGAAGTGGTTTGCCATTGCCTCCTTCCTAGGGTGAGAGAGGTGGGCTGGCCCAAAGTGACTTGTCTAAGGAGGGACTAGAACTCAGAATCTCCTGATTTCTGGTTTGTTGCTGTAACCACTGTACTAAACTGGATTATACAACAGAAGGATTGAGGCCAGAATACTTTTGAGAAAGCCACCCCAGGATGAAAGATTAAAGGCCCCACTGACAGTGGTAGAAGAGCAAGGTGCATTTCTCTAGACCATACAGTACTCCAGAAAAGGCCAGATATCTAAGACGGCTGTCATCTCACTGTTACTTACCTTTATAAGCTGAAGGTCACACTTCTGATGTCATGGGCCATTGGCTCAATTGGAATAGGTGCCAATCATGTTGGACTTGCTCCATTTTATTTCTTTTTTGAAGCAAGAATGAGGTAACAAAAATCTGAGAAGTTGGAAGAAGACTTGGCTGCTATACAGCTTATGTTGTTTCTGGGAACAACTACCTCACCACAGCAAGGTTGGAAGAGGTTGAAGCAAATCCAGCATAGACTGTGTGGTCTTCAGTGTGGCAGATCATTTGCTGCTGGGGGTTGGAGCTGGTGCAAACCTGCTGATTGCAACTAACAGCCATTTGCAGTTAGCTGGGTTGCATATAGTGACTATTTGATTAATGCCCATCGGAGTTTGGAGCAGGATGTTTCAAACTGTAAGAGGAGGACAGCAAAGAGCATCCCTTTCAAGTGACATTTTTGTAAAAATGGAATTCCAGCCCAAAGCAAGGGGTTCTTTTCCACACTTTAGAACGGATGTCACCTCCTGCTTCCTTACAAGCATTCCTGATGACATATATAAAATAGGAATACTTTTTCCTTTGTATTAGCCAAAAGCTTAAACACAAAAAATGGTTCTATGGCATGCAGTGTTTTTCTTGTCTAAAAAGCTGTCTAGGCTTGTCATACCTGTAATGGGCTTAGAACTTTTCAAAGCTGTTTTCTACTCTAGGGAGAATAAGAAAAACTCTAGAAGAGGGAAAGACCGCAGCATGTGTGTGTTTAGTAGGTGTTCAGTTAAAGTTCATTCCTAAGGGATTCAGTGCTGCAATGAAAGGCCTTTTTGTCTTGCATTCTACTGATTTCCAACTGTTTGAGAAGGCTGCTTTGTGACATGCATCCTGTTTCATCTGGATCTTCTCCTGAGTTCTTGACTTAACAACCATTTGTTTAGCTACTCTTCAAAATTATGACGGTGCTGGAAACATGACTTAGGACCAGTCTTCGCACTTACAACTGTCACAGCATCCCCATGGTCACATGATCATAATTTGGGCACTTGGCATCTGGCATGTATTTATGATGGTTGCAATGACCCAGGGTCATGTGATTGCCATTTGCAACCTTCCCAGCCAGGTTTTGACGGCAAAGTCAGTGGGGGAAATTGGATTTGCTTAACAACCATGTGATTCATTTCACAGCCATGGCAGAAAAGTTCATAACATCAGGTGTAACTCACTTGATGACCATCATGCTTAGCAACAAAAGTTCCAGTCTCCAAATGTCATAAGTTGAGGACTACCTGTACTGTGATGCCATCTTGTTTGTCTTATTCAGTTCTTCCAGAATTTAGCCATGCCTCTTGTTCAAGTATCTTCTGAAAGGAGGAACCTCCTGACCATGAGAGTTATTATAGGGGCTCAATCATGGGAGCTTTTCAAAGGTTGGACAGCCATTTGCCTGGGGATGGGATTGCACTAGAAACCCCCCAACTCTGTTCTGATCCTATGAAACACTTTGCCCAAGATATTACTTTGCTTCTAGGTAACTTAACATACAGAGCACTCTATTCACTCAATAGAGGAACTGTTTTGGTCCTTTCTGGTTTGCTGATGCTTTAGTTATACTTCAAAGGCAGTCTGTGAGCAGTCAAAATAAACATCAGAAAACTTCAACTCTGACAGCACAAGCTACTAGTATATGAAGGGAGCAAGCCTCACTTCCCACTAGCACTGATGATATTACCTAGTTTGGTAATGAAACATCTGCATAAAAACAACCAAACTTAGAGAGCACCAAGGACCAGACATTCAGCCCTGAGCAACAAATATTCTATTAGTATCTTCAACTTTGCAATGTCCATTTGACAAGTGAGTTGCAAATGCTGTTTTCTTTAACAGCAAAGTATCTTGTTGAGAGTTCAGGCAATGAAGAGCATTATTTAATAATACTTATAAATCAGAAGAGCATTTGTTTGCTGTATTTGGGGATACAAGTGCAGATGAAAAGTAGCTGCTAAGTGTTGATATTAAATTTGTATTGGTAGGTATGGCTGATGAGATGTATTTTGGGATGTGAACTCAGCATGGAGTATTTTTTTAAGTTGCTGCATAGTGACAGAAAGTGGGAAGCCCAGCCAGCAGAACATGCTAGTGAAAATCAATTCTTGAGTCCCCTTTTTGCCTCTGACTAGGAAGCTGACTTACAGGTAGTCCTCGATATATGACCATAATGGAGCCTACCTATTATGTTCATATGTTGTGCCAGTCATAAAATTGTATGATTTTTTTTGGCGGTCATTAGGCAAATCAATGGTTTTGCTACAGGTACGTTTTTCCCAAAACTTGAAATAAGTGCCAGTTTTCATCAAAACATCATAAAACGCAGCCACTTGACCACGGATGGGAGCCCAGCTGTTGAAACTTTGAATCTGGGTTGTAAGTCCCCTTTTTCAGTTCCATTATAAGTTTGACTGGTTACTAAGTGATGGGTTATAAGTTGAGGACTACTTGCAGTCTGGGCTCAGAGAAGCTAAGCAGGGTGAAGCTACTTAGTACTGGAAGAGGAGACTTTAAGGGAGTATCAGGCTGTAGACTGGACAAGTAAAAAATAGAAAAATGGTATCCTTATAGTTGCGAAGAAAAATCTGAACTGGTATTATTATTATCTGAACTGGCTATAATGGTATCCTTATAGTTGAGAAGAAAACTCCATAGGAATAGCCCTGAAGTTACTAGACCATGGCAGGTTGGGGAATTCTGGGAGTTGAAGTCCACCCATCTCAAAGTTGCAGAGGTTGAGAAACACTGCACTAGACCTTAAACTTAAATTGAAAAGAGATCTTTTTGTCAGGTGCTAAAGAGCAGACCCAAGATGCTTAACTAACAGACTTATTGTTCCTGCCTATTTAGAAGAATCTTCTCCAGCTTTGTTTGTTTTAACAACTTGGGTGGTGTAAGAATTGTTCACACAATTACCCTTACCCTGTTACGTCTTGCTTTAAGACACTGCTTGAAAAGCATTCAGCAGTGAGAATTTGAAGTCGAGGGCAGCGGTTTTCTGCATGCATGTTGGAGACATCCTTTTGAAAGTGCTGACAAGCAGGCAGCGTGCCATTCAGGATGAGGACCTATCAGTATGTGAATCCAGAGCTCTTAAAATCCACGGCAGAATTAAAAAGTTAATACACGTACAGGTTTTGAACCCTGTGGCCTCTGTGCTGCCAAACATCTCAATGTCTGATCAGGATGCCGTAATTTTCAAAGAGTAACTGCTGAGAAAGGGAGCTATTTTATTTATGTAAAATAAATAAAAGTTTTACAAATACCTCAAGGCAGTGAACATATTTAATACACCCTCTTCTTACTGCAGCTGGTTTGGTCTTAAAGCAATTGCTCCATAAACCTAAGAAAATAAATTCAGTATTTTCTGTATACTTAAAAACAGACTACTAAATGTAGTCTAGCTGTTTCAAAAAAGATCAGGCTGCCTCTCCGTAGCAGTTAGAATAGATCATACCATAAACCTCCTGAGATCGTTTTCCAAACATCTGACATTGTCTTTGCCATATTAGGAAAATAAGGTCTGCTGGGAGCCTGGACTTAATGGTCAGGCTTGTGTAGGGGTGTCTGTGTGTTGTGCAAATGGCAGCCACCTCTTGTTGCTGCCCCGGAGAGGGTCAACAAAGAGGGGCTGAGTTTCCCTATCCCAGCAGGCAGTTTTATTTAAAAAACTGGTTGGATAATGAGAGAAGTATTCCACTGACATATTCATAATTTTCCCCAGTTGTTGTTGTTTGTTGCTCAGTCAGCCAGATGTTTAGACTGAATTTGGCGTTTTTGTCCATCTGTCGTGTCCTTTCCGAGAACCTGGGAAGGCAGATGCTGTTCTTGGATGTTGTTAAAAGTCTCGTCACAGGAGGTCAGCTGTTTGAGGAACGCTGCCTTTTGCAATTGACCAACGGTGAATTTGTTAGTGCCGATGGTGTTCAAGTGGTGCTCCAATTGTTTTGGGATAGCACCCAAAGCACCTATTTCTGTTGGTACCATCTTTGCTTTTGCCATAGTTGTTCTGTTTCTGTTTGCAGGTTTTCATATTTCGTGATTTTCGCCAATTCTTTCTATTCTGCTGTCTCCGGGTTCTGCCATGACCATTATCCAGACTTTATAATTCTTACCTTGGATGAATGTGGAACTTCCTTAGTTTGTATGGTCAATTCTTGCTGATAGAAACCCTTATAGATTCTGCAAATGGAAAAACCTGAACAGTGTTATGGATAATGGTTTTCATAGCAAGTGTTCTAAGACTACCAAGTTAATCACAACCAAGCTAACACTAGCACCTCCGGTCTAATTCAATATGTATTTACAAATCAACTGCCCTTAACTGCTAGAGCTGATGTACTTTTGGCAGTCGGGGCCTTTTTTTGCAGGGAGCCCCAAATAAGAATAGAAAATCTGAAGCCTTGGTTGGAAACTGATCATTTTGTTAGGGCTTGCACAGAAAGCATTGTCGATGGACTCCGCTGGCTAAGTTGTGTTTTAGTTTGATTCTCCTGGAATTTATTTATATTCATTTTATTTACTGATTTTTTTAAAACCGCCCATCTCCCTCCCAGAAGGAATGGAGTCCCAATTGCTGTTTAGAGCAATATCTCCTAAGTTAATTAATATTATAGAAAATGTTTATTTTAAACAGAGTAGAGAGTGCTTTTTTAATTATACAAATAAGTAGAGGTCCTTGGTGCTCTCAGATACAGTGATATAGTGAGATATACAGTGGATTTTTCAGTTGAGTTGCTAGGTTATTTTGTGCTGTTCCTCCAAGAACTCAAGGGACCATGCACCGCTGAAGAGGCATAGATTGAACTCAGTGAGCAACTGTCTCAGAGTCAGGGGGCTTCTGTGATTACTAAGAGTGGTCTTCAGTCTGGTTCTTGGTAAGCACTACATCACATTGGCTCTCTATGCGTGGAAGCCGGTTTATGCAATTCAGATAGTCATGGTGTTTTTAACCTGAGCAGCATCTTTTTTTTAAAGATTTATGGCACCTATGGCACTTTAGTGTCCTGTCTCATTGTTGTGAAATCAAACATTTGTGTACCCTAGATTTAACTCTGTTGTTGTCTGTGATACTTCTACTGATAGAAGAGAATATCTAGCTCATAGTTGAACTGTGAGGTCCTTGGTGCTCTCTGAGCTTGGCTGATTTTTTTTGCAGACATTTCATTAGCAAACTAGGTAACATCATCATTCTGCAGGAAAACAGCCAAGCCAGAAAATACCAAGAATCTCACTTACTTTTCGGGGAAAGAAGCAATGTGGCAGAAGTTCATATTCTTGCTACTGGTTCTTTACCTCCAACAGACTACAGGTAGTCCTTAACTTACAGCCAGTTGCTTAGTAACCGTTTGACGTAACACCTCCCCCAAAAAGTATTTACAACTCAGTTAAGTATTGGAATATAGCTGTGCCCCTCCTCCATGACCATGTTTTGGCTACTCAGCATCTGGCCCGCATTTATGGCTGTTTGCAGTGTCCCACAGTCACATGATTCAATATATAGTGGTTTTGCCAAAAACCAGCATTTACTCCCAGTTTTCAGCAAAAATGCCTCATAACAAACAGTGGGTTCACTTAACAATTGCGGTATTCACATTTCAACCACTGCCAAAAAGGTCATCAAATTGGGGGGGTCATGTGAGTGGCCTGCTTTATGACCGTTATGACTTACAACCGTAATGGGCAGACTCTATTAAGGTCAATATAGTCAAGGACTATCTGTAATGTAACATTTTCAAGATTACAGATTGTTGCCTAGTCAATATTCTGTCAATATGACCAGTATTACACTAACACAGCATGAGAGTACATTTTTCTAGTATTTGGACAAAATTCTAAAAGAGAGTTTAGACCTTGTTTTCAGACCGAGCATGTCATAAACAGTGCTCCATTTGGCTAATGCTCTTTTTCCTGTGCTGGGTTTCCCTTGGCAACTAGCAGCTGATCTGATGGACAGACATGCATGTGCCTGAGCTGTGATTTCTACAAGACCCATCATTTGCACAGTGAGAGCCAAGGGAGGATGCTACTGTAGAGCCAGGAGTTGTTGAGTTTAGTAGGAGTTAAATGTGTGAAGCAACCAATTGGTGTAGCCAGCCCAGCCTTCTTTGCCTGCAGAATGATAATTTGGGGGAATCT
>JANHZU010001213.1:56603-69185 GCA_032468055.1 Acrochordus granulatus
ATGGGGCTTCCCTTGAAGAGTATCCGGAGATTGCAGCTGGTGCAGAGTGCGGCTGCGTGGATGATTTTAGGGGCCAAGAGATCAGCCCACATAACACTTTTGTTCTGCGAGCTGCACTGGTTACCGGTTTGCTTCCGGGTACAATTCAAGGTGCTAATATTGACCTTTGAAGCCCTTCATGGCACGGGACCAGGATATCTGAGGAGCTGCGTCACCCCGACGGGGGGTTCCCGGCCCACCAGAAGCAGCGGAGGAGTCCTTCTCCGGTTCCCGTCGGCCAAGGAATTTTGGCTGGCGGGGTCTAGGAGAAGAGCCTCCTCTGCGGTGGCTCCTGCCCTGTGGACCATCCTGCCCCTCAAGCTGAGGGCTGCTCCCTCCCTGATGGCCTTCCAGAAGGGCCTTAAGACCTGGCACTGTGAGATGGCCTGGGGCTCCAGGGGGGGCTCATTATCAGCATGGAAGTGGCTGATGGATCCTTAGCCATCCTCACCCCCCTTTTTAGATAAGAAATCTTTTTAGCCCACCTCGCTAGTCTGCTGTTTTTTTTTGTTTTGTTTTAATGGGTTTATTTTTATTTTACTTTATTTTTAACTGTTTTTAATTGTTGTTTTTACTGTTGTTAGCCACTGAGAGCCTTCGGATTTCGGCGGCATATAAATAAATAAGTAGGTGGTCTCTGAGATACCCAGATTTTTTTTTACAATATTATTGAATTTCAGAAAAGTATAAAATAAAAAGAACAAGGGGAAATGGTTTAAAGGGAAAAAAGGGAAGCAGAGAAAAAACAAAATTGGAGGATGTAGACAACTAGAGGGGGAAAAAGAGTATCAAAAAAGTTAACTTCCAACTTTCTTCGATACAGATACAATAATGAAACGTAATAACCCTTTGAACTTGAGTAAATCATAGTACACAATACTAATATAATCATAAGTAATTCTAATTATCCAGTCCAAGGTTAGAAATTCATTTCTTCCAGTTTCATGCAAAAAATCACAAGGTGTTTTTTAATAAGTTTAATATTGGTATTGAGTCATCAATACGAAATCCTTTCGCTATTACACCCTTGTTTGGTTTGCTCGTGTTTGCAGTCTTACACATACCGGTACATTATTACTGTTCTAATAGTGACTCACTCTCAGAGTCAGGGTAAATATTACGGAGATATAGGATCCTCAGAATGTCAGATGGGGGTTTGCAAAATATCAGAGGGACCTCAAGGAACTAAGGACTAGGAGTGAAAGTCAGATTTATGATTTTAAAGGGTGGCGTGTGGGTGCATCTTTAGCTTGCTTTTACCTAGCAAATTGACTGAATCCAAGTATCACAAAAACCTGGGTATAATTGTTTTGTAAGATCCTGAAATAAAAAAAATGACTTCAAGAGGCAAACTTGCAATTTAATTTTATGTTTCTAGACATGTACACACATGTGCTGTTGCTTTGGTCTACATACAGTATGGGTAGCTTAGTCTGGAACTGAAATCCTAATTTTAACAGTAGCTACGCTACACATATATATAGTTTGATGGAAAGGATCAGGCTTAGTTGGTGCAGTCCTAGCCAATAAATTTAACTGATGCTGCGAGGTCACAGTTTCTCCATTCCAACTCCCACCGAACATCTGCCCTCCCAAGATAAGGGGTTGGCTCTTGGTGGTTGTGCATGTGTAGCAACTCAAGGCTGATCCCCCTCTTAACCCCTGCCTCTCCCCTTCCTTTTCATTCACACACACACACACACACACACACTCTATATACATATCTATTTGTGTGGTGTTAAAAACCAGTTGCAAGGAATATATATGTGAGCATTTTCTTATAGGCCAGAAACCCTGCTTCTTTTGTGCTGAGTTAAGTAATCCTGCTGGTGCCTTCTCTACTTTGAAGAATAGACGGAGCAATAGAAGGGGATTCCAGATCTCTCGCGAAACCTTTGTAGCTGCATTTCCACCTTGGAGCATGGAATGCAGCAGTCAGCTGCCCTGTTGTGAAAAGAGCTTCCAGCCTTCACAGTGAAGGAAAACTGTGAGATGGGTTTGCAGTTTTCCAATAAAGTCCTTAAAAATGGAGATATTGGGTGGGAATGTTGGAGGAGCCTTCCCCTTCTTTTTTCACCAGCTCTCAAGAAAAAATCACAAAATGTCAGGTTTACTTTATTTGGATTTATGATGGCTTGTTCTACTTTAAGAAAACAAGTATTTGTAAGTTGCCAATTCCTCCATTGTCAGCCCAGTTTCTGTGATAAGAAAGAACAGCCTTTTTATATCTGTATTTGAGAGAGGACAGCTGTGGCCCATGGGGTCATATGATTGGAATTTCCCCTCTCCTTTTAATAGTAAAGTAGGATTTTAATAGCACAATCTTGAGAGACTTTGAGTGGAGAACTGGTAGGCTTCACGGGTTCTAAATTGCATATTCCTGTTTTCAGTAGTGTTCGTCCTTTAAAAAAAAATCTCTCTGCTGATTAATTTGCTGATTACCTTTTATGTTAGGAGACAGCTTTTATGTTTTGCCCTTTTAAGTTTTGCCTTGACCGGTGAGCACACAGTACAAAATTACAGACTGGCCATTCCAAACTAGTGTCCAACTTTAAGAACCACATATGAACTGCAAAATCAGAAAGTTATCAGGTCAGTGCTTGATTTGCATTGGTAGTCCTCGATTTATGACTGTAATAGAGCCCAGAATTATGATTGTAGGTTGTGCTAGTTATTCGGCACGTCACCATGTAACCCTATTTTATGACCTTTCTTTTTGTGGTAGTCATTAAATGAATGTGGTAGTTGTTAAGCAAATGGGCATTTTTTGCAAAAACAGGAAGTAAACGCCAGTTTCTGGCAAAAATGTTGTGAATCTCAGTCATGTGACATTGCAGACAGCCATAAATATGGGCCAGTTGCCAAGAGCCGAAAAGTGTGGCCATGTGACTATCACTGGGGGTGGGGGTGGGGAAGCTGGCCATTAGAACCTAGAATCCAGATTGTACGTAGCCCTGGGGTGGTCTGTTGTAATTTCAGACGGTCACTAAGTGATTGGTTGTAGGTCAAGGACTACCTGCAAAACATTTTGGCCTCTACTGGAAGACCTGCAACTCAGGAGACAGGCATCACTTTCATAGCTCAGACAGTCGGAGAGGTTCTGATCTGGAGCTCAAACGCCCTTCCTCGTGGTTTTGAACCTTTTGGATCTGAGTCTGCCCCTGGGCAGCTCTACGTGTTTTGCTCTGTTAGACTTCCAAGAACTTTGGAGCGCAGCCCCTGCGTTGGGCCACCAAGGAAGGTCCCTCCCTGCGTTGATAACACATGCCTTGGCTCTGCGGTAGCACTTCTGTTTAACAGAGCATTGAGGGGACGCAGAATATATGTCATTTGCCTCATTTCCTGTCATTAGTGAGATTGTGTGATTGAAATAAATACTGTGATTTGCAATAAAACCTTGCTTTACTATCCCCCCATTGTCATGGATATGAGTCCTTTAAATGGGACTATCGTTTGAATGAAGGTTGTATTGGTTACGCCTGAAGTCTGCTGCGTACACTGTTCCTTCAGCCAAGACTTTAATGTTTATGGACCAGCTCTTTGAGACCTTTCCAGTGCCTGCACATGTTTGCATACCCTGCTACCTAGAGACTCTCCTTTCAGGCAAACAGATTAGGTTTGGCCATCTAGAGCTTTTGGATATTAGTGGAACATGTTTTTCCAGTCACTCTCAGTTGTTGTCAGTGAGCAAAAAATATTCTTTGTGCATAAGATTGGTGGTTTGCACTGATGAATTAAGTAGATATGCCCTGTACAAGAGGGAGAGGGATTGCCCTTGCTCTAGCCATGGATGTCTGAACGGTCATGTAACCCAAACTAGATTTGTGGTATCATATCGTAGCCGAGGATTATCTGGAAGCATTGATGGTGAGATATGAGGCTCATATCATAGATTTGTGGTGTCATATCATAGCTGGGGAGTATCTGGAAGCATTGATGGTGAGATGAGACTCCTTTACTAGCAAAAATTGGGGGTAGCAGAGCACTGTGTACAGGAAGTCCTTGATTTACAACCATTTGTTTAGCAACAGTTCTAACTTACAGTGCCACTAAAAAAAAGTGACTTATGCACAGTCAGGTGATCAAAATTCAGGCACTTGGTGACCGGTATGTATTTATGATGCTTGCAATATCCCGGGCTCATGTGATTGTCATTTGCAACCTTCCCACATTCCAACAAGCAAGGTCAAAGAGGAAAGCTGGATTCGCTTAATGATTGTGTGATTCGCTTAACTGCAGTGATTCAGTTAACAGTGGCAAAAAAGGTTGTAAAATCAAGCGCAACTTACTTAACTGCCCTAAATAGCAACAGAAATCCTGGTCTTAATTGTGGTCATAAGTTCCGGTCCACCTATAGTTAATCAAGAACAGGGGGTCCGGGGAACATGGGGGTTTATAAAGGATGTCTTCTTGCTTTAAAAACACAGTAAGGAAATATTTTGCAGAAATGTGTGTTCCTTTTCAGAAAAATCTAAGATATGACTTTGAACTTCCTTAGTTGGGTTGCTTTAGGTTTGATTTTCTCAAGCAATAGTCCAGACATTTCTGGCAGCGCGGAGTCCTTTTTTAGGAAGTTCGCAGGCGAGTCACAAAGTAGTCCAGTGTATCTGAATTTAGTCTTGCTTTTTATTTTTTGTTTTTTTCCTGACAGCCAAGATCAAGGCTTCTTGGACCAAGGTTATATATCTATAGAACTGGATTTTCATTACTTGCTGTCCCTAAACCCAAATACAGAATTCCTTACTTAGTGACCACAATTTGGACCGGCACTTCTGTCTCTTAAGTACCACAGTAACTAAGCAGAAAATTAGATGACTGCAACAGACTTAAGACATTGGTCGTTAAGGGTATTACTATGGTTATTAAGTGAGAATGATGTGACTGTGACTTGCAATTCTACTTTAACCAAGTGCATTGGTTGGAAAACTTGAAAAAGCAGTCATTTGACCACAGGACACTGTGATGGTCATAAATGTGAGGACTGGTTGCAGGGCTGTTTTTTAGATGTATGTCTTTATTTTTAAAAATTGCCAGTGACGATATGTTATAAATGCTTTTTAAAGTCTGTGGTTCTTCTATGCATATGATCTGTAATCCTGCTGTTACGTGTAGGAGTAGAGTTAAGAGCAAGTTGCCTTTTAATATGCCATGCATAGGATCCTACAAACAATTAATTTGCTTAGAGTTGGTTGTCAGTGACTGCTGGTATATAAATGCCTTGCTTTGGGGAATATTTCTTTCTTTATACAAAATCCAAATACTAGCTTTTGACTTTAACTGACTCTCAGATGCACTCACAACAATTAAACAATAGGCAAAAAAGCAAAAACCCAAATTAAAAATAACAGTAAAATCAGCAGTTAGTAAAGAACACGTCAGCACATTAAAAGCAACTTGGATGATAGCCCGGAAGAGATGGGCAATTGTGTTGACACAGTTTAGAAAGGGCACCAAATATTGGGAATGGCGCATCAGAATCCCTAAAATTCTTTCCTTCCCTTATTGGGTGGAGGTGTAAACTATGACAGTTCTGCAACACAGACCTGGAGAATATAGCGTGAACATTGGCCTTTGGAGGGAAAGGTTTGAGGTGAATGTGATTTCAGTCTCCAGTATGTGCATTATTTGAAAATAGATCTCGTATCCAGAAGGATTTCATTGGGTACACTTAAGGATGGTGAACATTTAGAGATGGGCTTTTTTTTTTTGGCTAACTTACTGGAAACATCTATGAAACGGCCACTTTATTTATTTATTTATTCATGTATTAATTTATCTCCCACCTTTATTCTTATAAGCAGCTCAAGGGGATGAACATATTTAACACACCTACCTTCTCTTATTTTCCCCACAACAACAAACCTGTGGGGTGGGTTGGACCGAGAGAGAGAGGCTGGCCCGAGTCCCCAGCTGGCTTTCGTGGCACTTTGTTCATGCGCTGTGAGATTTAAGGCGTTTTCACTGTGTCTTCTGACTGCTAGCTAGTATTCACGGATGTGCTCCGTGAGTCTTCTGCCTGTCTCTCTTGCTGCACTCCGTGCGCTGCCTGCCTCGGTCAGACTTTTGTCCTGCCTTTATCACTTAGTAACCGAAAGCGACAGACATGCCTTACATTTCTTCCTCCTCCTGTTTTCCCTGCAGCCGCAGCCGCAGCCACAGCCCTGGGCGGTGAGTTAGGCTGAGAGAGAGTCACCCGGCTGGCTTCCGTGCCCAGGGCGAGACTAGAATCCACAGCCTCATGCTTTCTAGGCTCCCGGGAATCTCAGCGCTGTCGCGGCGTGGTCAGCCCTCTGAGTGGCAGGGGTGCTGCAGCTGGCCGTCAGGGGCAGCTCCCCTGCCTTTTGAGTCTGAATCGTCTTCTTGTTTTTCACTGTTTTTATTATAATGCTACTATGTTGTTCGTATGGTTTTATGTTCGTTTGTACACCGCCCCAGAGTCATCTGTGAGGGAGATGAGCAGTCTTTAAATGTGCTAAGTAAATGAAATGATACAAGGGCATTTCATGCTTCCTTCTTTTTATTCTCCTTTCCTTTCCTGCGGCCTTTTCTCTTTTTCTTTCCCTCTCCTTCCTTCCTTCCTTCCTTCCTTCCTTCCTTCCTTCCTTCCTTCCTTCCTGCCTGCCTGCCTGCCTGCCTGCCTGCCTGCCTGCCTGCCTGCCTTCCTTCCTCCCTCCCTCCCTTCCTATCCCCCCTTTTTTAATCCTGTTACAGCAGAGAAAGGCTGAGTCTTGGATCCGTTGACAGTTTCAAATTCGTGTGTCCTGCTTGCAAGTCATAAATAAGCCTGCTTGTCCCCCTGTTTTTCTCTCTTCTGCCTGTTCTGGAAAAGTCTTTGAATGCAGAGCAGAGCAGCTTAAGAGCCAGAAATCATGCCTGGAGTGCCAAAACAACGCCTCTGAAGGTCACTGTGTTCTGTTGGCTATCAGACTGCACTTTTACCCATAGAATGGCAGTTTGCCCTGCTTCCTCCATTCATTTTTTTGAGACTTTGGCTTCTTTGCATTGTTCGATGGAGCTTTGGTTTCTGCCTGAAAAGCTATTTTGGATCTGATACATATAGCAAGAAAACAATGTTCTGGGCCAGTGAGCAGCTCTTAATTTAGGTAAACACCCTTTCTGGTCACTGATAACCAAGTTGAAGTAATTCTCCTGGGTTTATGCAAGCAGGCAAACAGTGCCAAAATTCCCCTGCTTTGCTTGAAAAACTGGGACCCAAAATTTGGAGGTTTGTTTGAAACTGTGAATTTGCACCCCCAGAAATTGTGAAGCTGTCTTTGGAACTGGCCTCTGTTCTAGTTGGCCTATGGGTGAATAGTAGTTGCTCTTTAAAATTAGAAGTTGGAGGCTGTATCAGCTCTTTGGCTTTTGGAGAGACAGAGTTATATTGGTTAGTAAATCTGGAATACCTGAATGTCGATTATGTTGCCTAATTTCTAAGATTTTAGAAGGGCTGAGCAACTGTTTTGCAACTCTGTTCCCTCAAAAATGTTTTGAAATACTAACCCTCTTTTAGCTGCTAAAGCAGGCGTGTCCGATCTTGGCAACCTGAAGATGTGTGGACTTCAACTCCCAGAATTCCTCAGCCATCTGGTCTTTGCACATCTCTCCAGCCTACCTCTTTGGCTTACCAACTCTACCCCGTCAAGTGGATTTTCCTTGGCACATTCCTTGGCTTTACAGTGTTTTGCAGACTCCACAGCATATATAAATTAAATCATCTATGGATATTCAGTCTCGTAAAACTTGAGTAAGGTTTATTCTCAGACATCACTTCTGCTGAGGTTGGATAGCGCACAAAGTGCAAAAGAATTGAAGCATTGTCTTTGTGAACTGAAATTCCAGGTCCATTCATCACCCCATCATGTTGAAATTAAATCAAGTTGAAAAAGACTAATTGAAAGGCAAGGTAGGGTGGCATTTTAAAAAGAAACATTCTGTATGTTCCTGCCTCCTTTTAATTGAAGGATGAGGATCTTTCCTATAAATGCTGATATAAAGCTAGCAATTGTAGATGCAGTGTCTCACTTAGTATATGAAGAGGTGTTGCCAATGAGGACTGGTCAGTGGTTGCATTCATTTCAGATTCTGAAATGCAACTAGTCTAAATGCAGCCTATACTTAGGAAATCTAAAGGTTTAATTGGACTCCCGTGTTTTCGTTGGCATGCCTTAGCAAACCACAAATTATCTAGCCATGTTTTAGTTTAGTGTGGTTTATAGTTCAGTGTGTTTTGAAAACCCAGAAAATTGGTTGACTAACCCATGGTCCAGTTAATTGTGAGGCAACCTATCAGGTGAACAGAGACAATGAATTGTTAGTCCTTGTCACTAGCTCTCATTGTAAATTGCTGTACTAGGAGCCATTTAGTAATATCTCAAGAAGTTAACCTGATTAAGGAACTAAATAAAGATATGATAGGAGGGAATGTTTGTAGCTCAGAGTTGAACTGTGGGGTCCTGTGGTGTTCTCTGAGCTTGGTTGTTTTAATGCAGAAGTTTCATTACCCGACTAGGTAACATGATCAATGCTAGAAGGGAATGGGGTTTGCTCTCTGTTAATATACAAGTGCTTACCCTGTCAGTGTGGATGGGATAGTTTTTGGTGGTTCCTTGGTTAGACTGTTTACTGTTAGATTGTCTCAGTTGGTAGTTCCTTGATTGGAGTCCCAAGAACACTTCCACCCACACTGACAGGGCAAGCCACTTGTGTATAAACAGAGAATAAACCCCACTCCCTTCTAGCACTGAGGATGTTACCTAAGTGGGTAATGAAATGTCTGAAGAAAAACTGCTCTTCTTGATCCTGGAAGTAACTGAAACTAATACAGTGACCTGTGCTTAAATCTCTTTAAGATGAATTTGTAGATAGAAGGCAGAAGTTTGTAGCTTTAGTTCAGGAGAAGGTTGAAGCCATAAAAACAAGCCAGATTAAAAAAGAGCTTTGTATAGTTTTTTCATTGTGCCGTTAAAAAAAATCTGTTGGGTTATTTTAGAAAGTAGACTGAAATCACTGGAAGTGGGGAGCAGAGAGATAAATAACTAGTGTAGACAGTGAGAGTTGGCTCCTTTGCTGTTCATGTACCAGGCAGATCCTTGGTCCCAATTGTACCAAAATCGCATGATTCTACCTGCATATTCACATAAATCTTGCAGAACTGGTTGATTTCACTCAACATAGATAATTGGCTCAGTTAATCATCTAGAGGTAGATTCAGGCAGCCTGCAAAACTTGGTTAGTTTTAACTTGGGTTAATGGTTTCTTTAGTTCTGGCTTTGTGCAAATTTAGTCCTCTTACTTAGTGATTTGGGAAATGTGTACCCAGGGTATGGAATAATTAATTGAGCTATGTTGCATGAGAGAACCTTGCAGAACTGTTTAGGGACTCTCACAGCTGTAGAGAAGTTTGTAAGAATATGCAAGTTTTGGAATGCTGTGTGTGCAAGATGCCAGCATCTTGGTTAATTTTCTCTTTCTCAGGTAAAAAAGGGATAGAAAAAATAGGTGTGTGCCTGAGGCCTTTCCTTAGTGCAAGTGAGATGAAGGTTACTGCTTGGTTAGCAGGGCTGATGAACAAACACGGTATTTTGTAGAGCGACTAGAAAACTTGTGGGTCCACCCCTGTTCCTGGAATAAAATGAGAACATAAAAGGAATCCTGCTGGATTAGACCAACAGAATTTTTGAATTATGGTTTGCCTAGTGCACTTAATCAGGTCAGGTACAGATCTAATGAATGCTGTTTTATTGGTGTTTATTATGGCTAATTGTTTTCTGTTTAATTTATTATGCAAACTTGGCCTGTTATAACCATAAATTGCATATTATATAAGAGAAATTCTGAAAAATGAGTTAATAAAACAACCAAATTAAGGACATTGGTGAATTTTGTCTCCCAGATGCATCTTCAGATGCATTAAGTACCCAAATTGGACACGGGCGCAACATCCCTCCTGACCGTTGCTGCTCAGCTCCTAGCATTCAAACCGTGCAAACCAAGAGCCACCAAAAGCCTTTTCGTGGGCATGTCTAGGACCCTTCATAAACTATCTGACTTGAGGGCCATCACCCTATCTGAAAGCATGAATGCCACTGTTTAACTGTGTCCTGTTTAATTAAAGTCTTCTCTTTTACTGGTAGTACTCAAGATGGTAATTGAGCCTGCAATTTCAATCATACATTATAATGGTCATTAAGTGGGTCACCATATGCCTGTGACCAATTTTACAACCTTTTTTGTGGCTAAGCAAATCCATTGTCCACTATTTTTTTTGCTGTAAACCAGAAGTAAATGCTGGTTTCTGGCAAAAATGTCATACATTTACAGACAGTCTTATGACTGGTGGGTATGTACAGCTGACATAACTTGGGGATCTGTCGTAACTTCAGTCAGTTGCTAAGGGACCAGTTGTAAGTCAAGAACTACCTGTACTGGTGTCAGATCACCTTGTGTTACTTTTGGAGGATAAACCTCCCTTCTAACATTATAAGAACCAGCCACATGACTCATTCTCTGTTTCTATAGTCATTTTATATTCTGTCTCCCCTAAAGTACCCCAAGACAGTTGAGAAGAGTGAACTTGGGGAGGGGGGGCTGGCTCAGAAGATAGAGCTCCTCCTGCCATCTGACTTTTTATCTGCTCTTGAAGTATGTAACTCACAGCCTTGTTTGCACACGTTTTGCTCCTTTGTGTGAAACATCTCTCAATTTGAAGGAAAGTGGCAGTTCAGGGAAGGATTTCACCTGAGCACGTGCATTTCAGCTCTGGACAACTAAAAGCCGGTCTTCTGGCCGTCTGTTAAGTGGGATGCTCTGGTTCTGGGGAGAAACCTCACCTTTTCATTTGGAGGACAGCCTGGTGGATGATGGAGGGTGGGAAAACCGTTGTGTAACATTGCAGCAGTCCCTCGGTTCACACTTCCCCGTCTATAAATAATTCGCTTTGCTGCTCCCAGCGAGGAGGAGACGACGGTTGCTGCCTGCCTGCCGTAGAGGAGACTGACTGCTGTGTGTTTTTGGCAGTCCACGTGACTCTCCGGGGCGGAAGGGAGACGCGGTGGGAAGGAAGGGGGCATGCGAGCTGGCACAGACTGCGAACCACAGAGGAGGAGGAAGGCGGGGGGAGGCTGGTTGAGGAGGGTCAGGCACCTCCGGACTCACAAGTTGTCAGGTAGCTGGAGGTTAGTGTCCCAGGAGCCTAAAATATTTATAAGGAGCAGGGTGGAAGTGACAAGCTATTTTTACTTCCCAGAAAGCCTTTGCCAGATGAATGATGTTAAGTGGGTTGACAAAGCACCACAGCCTTGGGGACAGACTCCCATTTTGGCCACTCTCAACCAGTAGGGCAGCTTGAGGCTTTGTGAAACTCGGGGTGGTCTCATCTATGGGTGGCTTCTTGGAATTATACACACACACCTCTGTAAGAAAAGTGTGACAGGCATCTTTTATTCTTCCAACATTTTAACACCATTTTAATGCACCCTTAATGTTTTATAATTGATGTGTACAAGCAACACTTATCCGCTTCCTATATCAAGACTATTGTTTGTCAGATTAAGATAATCTCTATAGCCTAAAAAAATAGCTTGTAATAAAGTTCTTTCCATTCGTAGATATTGGTGAACAGTTAAAACCTTGACAATCTTTGAGAGTTGTATCATTCAGGATTTTCTGAGCATAGAATAAAGAACTCCTAAGGGAGCCTCTGATCATGGAGGCATCCTTAAAGGACTTCCGCAGATCCTTGCTCAGACAGTTACTCCTAGCCCTGGAATTGTGAAGTCTTAAAGCCCTGTAGAGCTCTGAAAATTAACGCCAACGTTATGGGCAAGAAGCAACAGTACAGATTCTGAAAGAAGCGAATACTTGAACTGTGGGGTCCTTAGTGCTCTCTGAGCTTGGTTGTTTGTTGCAGATGTTTCATGATCCAACTATGTAACATCCATGCAAGAAGAAGACCAAACAGAGAGCAAACCCATTCCCTTCTAGCCCACAGTACAAACTGTTTCAGAACAAGCATTGTGCGATTGTTGGTATCCATGTGAGGATCTGAAGCTGAAACTGAGCTGTGGTGGTATCTGTAGTTGCTGATGATACTGAGTTGTTCAGAAAGGATTGTGAACAGGCTTAGTGTAAACAAATGCATACTAAGGGGTGTGGGTACATACACAGAAGTTTAAATGTACATTAATGGGATCTGATTTATAAAGAAATAGATTTTGACTATGGTAGATTGATTGATGCAATTGAATCCAGTGCACAACTGCTGTAAGGGCAGTTCCATGCTAGGAATCACTAATATTTGATTAATATTTATATAATGATGCCCTTATACAAAGTGCAGCCGTGCAAACACTTCCTGGAGTCCCAAGGGTGACTCATGCGACATCACTGCTGTGCGAGCTGCACTGGCTGCCAGTCTGTTTCCAGGTGCAATTCAAGGTGTTGGTCATTGCTTGTAAAGCCCTTCATGGTATGGATGCAGGTTACTTAAGGGATCGTCTCATCCCAGTGGGTTCTGCCTGTCCCACTCAGGCAGTGGTAAGG
>JANHZU010001213.1:101271-111397 GCA_032468055.1 Acrochordus granulatus
GGACATAAACCAACCAAGGGAGAAGATGCAAAAGGATTTGTGTTAGTATCTCCCACAAATTATCTGATTGTTGCACAAAGATTTGGGGTCCATTTGGTGGGAAAGAAAATACAGGTAGTCCTTGACAATCTGACATACAATCATAATGAAGTCTGCCCATTATGTTTGTGTCATGAAGGTCATAAATTGGGTGAGTCACATGACTGACCCTATTTTACATTTTTTTCGCAACTGTCATTAAAACAAACCCATGTTTTGTCAAACACTGGAAATAACTTCTGGTGTTCAGCAAAGCCACTGTAAACTGTGGTCACGTGACTGCAGGATGCTGCAAATGGTCATAAATGCGGCCATATTGCTGAGACCCAAAGTGCAGCCACCAAACAGATTTTGGGGGAGATAACTGTCAGAACTTTCAACCATTGTAACTTTCTTTTTCCAGGTAAGTCAGGATTTTTAATGGTCACCAAGAAATCAGCTGTCAATCGAGGACTGCCTGTATAAAAAAGGGATCCTGCTTCTTGCTTTCCAAAATTTAAATTTTCCATCATATCTGAACCCACAAGAAAAAAATATAGGTATCTCCCATCCTCTTTATACTTGGAATGAACTTCAGTGTCCCCACAGCAGCACTTCCTGATCCCATTCTTGAGGATAATCCACACACACAGACTATCCCAAAAGAGAATTGTGCGGTGTGACACTTCACACAGATCTAGTAGGCTGCCTTTCTCAAGTCTCACTGCCATCAAAGTGCCATTTCCTCCATTCCATGTTCCCAAAGCAATCCACCAAGAGAGATCCTTCATAGAATCCATGTGACTCAAATGCAACATATACAGAACACCAATCAAGGCCCAACAACAGTCTGGAGCCTGAGACTTACAAACATGGTGGGGCCATACTGAAAAGCACTTGGAACCCCTGGCACACCGGCGTAATATGGTAAGCCAGTGTAGCTGTACCCAGGTGGCAATGTGGGGTTGAGGAAGGGCTGCTGATGGGCTTGTGTCTGGTTCTGCTGAGCCTGAGCAAGCGTGGTTGCGGGCGTGGGTGAACCTGAATCT
Source organism: Acrochordus granulatus (assembly GCA_032468055.1). Taxonomy (NCBI): domain Eukaryota; kingdom Metazoa; phylum Chordata; class Lepidosauria; order Squamata; family Acrochordidae; genus Acrochordus; species Acrochordus granulatus. The sequence goes on from JANHZU010001213.1 coordinate 102,339, forward strand.
CCCCGGCCAAATTTTGTGATGTCACCTAGAGAGGAAGAAAGAAGTAACAAAAAAGTGGGTCAGGAACAGACATCAGTACCATGGTGATTTCTCCTCGTGATGACTGAACAAGCTGGGCTTTGAGCCACAATCTTGACTAGAAGTATTATTAACCTATCTCTAGTGGACCCACTAAGTGCTTCCTGACTACTGGATGGTCTAGCCTGTGATACTTGGGACCACCCAAAGTAATGTGCCCATCTTTCTCAGCTGTCCAACAAATTGGTTCCTGCCTGCTTTGCTGAGGGTCTACACTCTGGAGGATTCAACAGAAGGAGCGTGTAGAAGACCAGTTCACAAGAGGACCTAGTTCTAGACATATTGGCAACCGTGTGTTTTCTAAAAGTCCAATGGTCAAGGCACATGGATTACAATGGGAGGCACACACCATTCATTCACCCAGAGTGAGAGATGAGAATACGAAAGACCATTCCAATCAGTTCCTAAGTCATGATCTGGGCATACCTTCACTCCTGTGGTAGCAGCTTCGGCAAGTATGAGGGTTTTTGAATACATGCAAAAATACGACTCCCAGGTCCAAACTGTAATAAAACACTTTTGCACCAGAGATAAAACTTGTGACTTTATTCTCCTTAGCTATAAGTGCATATCAGTTGGCTGGTCATCCTCTGAGGATGAATCCTAGGAGGGATCCAAAAGCTAAGGAGAATAAAGTCACAAGTTTTATCCCTGTGTACGAAAGTGTTTTATTACATGAAGGTTTTTTTCAGTTGAGCAAGTCTCCTGGGGATTGTATCAATGAGACCATGGGCTTTTTCTCTTCTGGGAGTTGACTGAAAAGGCATGCAAAGCGATGGACTCCCCGCTCCACAACAATGCAACATTAAGCAAGAGGTACTCTGGCATGGAGACAAGAGGGCCATAGCTACACTTGAACACTTCCTCACCTGAGTAAGGGTTGTTAGCGAGGGCTCCCTCTCTGCCGGTCAAGGTTGCAGGAGCAGGGAATGTAATTCCATAGTAATCCTACAAAAAAGAAAACATCACAATGATTTATTTCTAAAACCAGATCACAATGAATTCAGCTAATGGCTCTGGGTAGTCATATACCGATGCAATCAGCTAAAACAAGTAGCAGCAAATGTGTGTCTAGATGGTGGTGTACAGGCATTCCTCAAATTATAACCTTAAACGGAGCTTGCTTTACTCATGACAGTTGTACAATAGGTAAGTCACTTGACCGACCCAGTTTTATTACTTTTGTGGTAGTCACTAAGCAAACACTGTGGTTGCTAAGCAAATGCCGTGGTTGTTAAGCAAATGTCATGGTCATTAAGTGAACCATTTGTTTGCTATGGGCATGGTTTTGCCTGGGTCCCCATTAGGGCATGTTATTAGGGAGGTGGTTAATGGATTAAAACCCCACCTACCCCGTGGGCATTTTCCTTCCTTCCTCCCTTACTTTTTGTTAACTTTTAAGTCAATTTTAATATTACTATTGTTTTATTGCTTTTAGTGATTGGAAACTAACTAGATTCATCTCTAGGCAAGATAAGCAGCATATAATACAACAATTAATAAATACGCATATAATAATAAATACACCAAAAGTAAATGCCAGTTTTCTGCAAAACATGGTCATGTGACTGTGGAATGCTGCAAATAGTCATAAAAGCAGCCCGGTTGCCAGGTGCCCGAAGTGTGGTGGTATGAACGTGAGGTGTGGATGCACACCACCTCTGGAACTTTGAATCTAGGTTGCATGTACCCCTTAAGTAGGTCCATCAGAACTTCAGTTACTTAATGACCAGTCTTCCCTCTGGTCTGAGCTATAGGGTATTGCACACCAAAACAACCAGACACAGGAAGTTTCTTCCCCTATGCCATCATTCAGCTGAATAACTGACTCATGCTGTGTGACGAGACACAAAGGTGCAAAGAACTCTACAGATGCACTGCCTAATGTGTAGACATTCTTACCAATAGATCCGAGGTTCTAACTCTACACTTTACTGTATTCCTTTTCTACTGACTGCATACTCTGGACGCACACTTTGCTGTTGAATACATACTTTTGCTTTTTTGTTTATGCCATTATTATATCTAGTGCTGTCTTCAGCTCATTGACAGCTGCTGCACCGGAGTCGAATTCCTTGTGTGTCTAACCATGCTTGGCCAAGTGTCTGAATCTGAATAAGTCGAGGACTTAGCCATAATCTTTTATTTTAAAACAGAAAAGATTCACAATGGCTAACTGGTTCAGTCAGACACAATGCAACTGAGCTTGTGGAATCTGAGCAAACAGCCAGTTTTTTCAGCAAGAGCCTCCTTTAGCCCTGGAAGCTTCTCAGCAGAGAAAGAGGAAGGGTGAACAGAAGAAAAACATCAGCAACTTAGGGCCAAGTGCAACTCTAAGGGCAGATTCAAATTACAATTTTGGGTGCAGGAGACAGCATCGCTGGTGAGGGCTAAGCTGTACTTCAAGTAACATTTGAAGAATCACGATCCCAATGTCTCTTCCAGGGTATTTCAAATGCTTTCTTGGCCTGCAGCCTTTTCTCTAATTTTCATGTTCTTCAGAAGATGTACCCGAGGAGTAAGCAGGCATGAATGTGCATGAGTTGCTATGTTTAATTCACTGTTCTAGCAAGAAAACATTTGCAAGATATTAAGTCATTACTTCCTTGCCCATATTTGGAGCAGGCTTTTTTTCCCCTTTTGGTTTCAGATCCGTTTCGTTTTCAGTATCTCAGCCCAACTTTTAATTCCACTGTTGAAATTTCCAAAAGACATTTCCAAAATAAGGGCTGAGCAGATTCGAATGCAAATGAATTAATGCTGCATAGTATTTAATGGACATTGCCTTGTTTGGTAACCATTCACATTTTTTTAAGAAACCATACAACAAAGGGGGGAAAAGGATGTGTGTTGGAAGTGCACCAAGAATGTCCGGTGTTAATACTACATGGTATGAGCTTTTAGAAGATGCCAATTTTTATAGAAAGAAAATGAATGATTTATAAAGCCAAGCTGCAAATCTTGTGATGCACTTTTGCTATTGTTTTCCTCAGATAATGTAATTATGTTTGGTTGCAGTCAGCCAGATGTTTAGATCGGATTTGCCATTTCTGTCCATCTAGCGAGTCCTTCCCAAGGACCAGGAATAGGAAGAAGTGGTTGACAGTGTTAAGGGTATCTTGGGACCCCCAAGCCTGGTGACATAACCAGGTCTAGAAGGACTTCTGGAATATTAACAACAGCGGACTAACCTCATTTGGGGGAGAATCCTCCATAAGGTGGGCACCACACAGAGAAGATCTTCCTCCTAGGACCTGCCAGGTATCAATCCCTACAGATGGGATCCAAAGCATGCCCCCTCTACCAGATCTAATGGGATGGGCAGATATAACTGGAGAAAGGTGGTCTTTCTTGATAGCCACTGCATTTTGTACCAATTGTAGCTTTCAAATACTCTTCAAAGATAGCCCCATGTAGAGCATATTGCAGGAATCTAATGTCTAATGCAGTGATATTGACTCACTTCCCCTTTGGAGGAATACTTAAGAGAGAATACTTGGATAGTATAGTGAAGACATTCAATCTTCTTACTCATCTTTCACGAAGCATTGACCATTTCCTATTTTCAAAAGAAGCCATTTGGCCCCACAGTCTGCCTTTTTAACAATCCTTGAAATACCAAACTTTGAGCTAATTTTAATGAAAAGTTTGACACCATTAAAAAATGAACTATTGATGCTGACTGAAAAGCCCATCCAAGAATGAAACATGCTACACATTTCTGCTTCTACAAATGAAAGCAACTATTAACTATAGGACTGATCAATCTAGTGCACAGTCAGCAATTAGCAGTCAGAGGCCATCTGGCATATTATGTGGCCTTCTAGAAATGCCCTTTGGGAAAAGATGGTCAAAGGTCAACAAAGCCTATTTTGTTCTTTAACTACTGCTGAATCTACCCTCGGAAACCACTCTGGGGACTACAGAAGGGGTGTTAGGATTCACTGGATACTCTATGATACAATGATCTACTTACGAATTGAATAAATGTATTAGGCAATGGTTATCCTACTGCTAGAGACCAAATCCAGCCAGTCATGTTATTATGAAAATTGCATTAAAATCCTTAAAAATGTATTACAATTACATTAAAAATTAACATTTCCATTGATTGTGCTCTCACCACTATATAAAATATATGTCCTCCTTTGGTTTGCAAGACTCAAGTGCTAATCTGCAGACAATGTATGTTTCAGCACCTGACAGCAGTCTTAGCTGCCCACACTACCTGGGATTGGGGATATTTGGGATGGAAGGTGTGGGTAGGAAGTATTATTTCCTGAACTGCAGGAGGAAAAATGAGGTCTGAAATCAGCTGTGAGCACCACTACCACACAAAAAGTTGCATCATCATAAGTAAAAACTCCATGAAAGCTGAAAGTGGAAAGTGAAAATGAACCAGGGGAATTTGGAGATAAATGATGAAAAGAAACATGGGCTATAAAATGCATGGAAGATGGAAGACTGCTGGACCAGAGAGAAGGTTCATCATATACTCCACAGCTGTGACTGCTTCAGACACTTCCATGTCAGCTACATCAACTCATTTGCCCATTGGGCTTGTCTGCCTGATGCTAGTGGTGTCTCCTCCCATCAAAGGACTAAACTGCAGCTTTCTGAAACTCCAACAGCAAAGATTTAATCGGCAAAGTGTGGACATGCTTGAAAGAATGAGCATGAAGCTTCCTCCAGAATGTATATGGAAGATGCCGACTTTCACTTTTCCTACCAAAATCCTAGAAATACACAAGCCACAAGTTGCCATCAAAGCCATCCTTGAAATTCTTCATGGATTCTTGAATATCTTCAGGGATGAACATCTGTGGGTTGCTTGGAAGGCCACCCTGCGAGAAAGGTCAGTCTTTTCAATATGTTCATTTCTGTAATAGGGTAGAAGAATGAGAATCCAGGTGGTGGGGCAAGGAAGGGCGAGGAAAGTCAACCCTTTCTCTCAAATCCTATTGTTTTGTGGTTCTAGGTTTCTCAACATGTTGCATTCACAAGCTGAAAGTATTCAGAAGTGCCTTGCAGGAGAAAAAAAGATGTTGGGAAAAAATAAAGCAGAATGGATGCATAAGTTGAGACTGAAGAAATATTTCCACAGCATCACAAATTTCCTTGAAGAGAATGGAATTGATAAATGTACTCAGGAGATGATAAGAGCTGAAATCCAGATGAATTTCATGTATATTGACAGACTGACAATGAGAATAAAGAACTAAAGCACACTTTAATTTGGAACAGCAGCAAAGTTGCAGAGTATAGTAAAGATTCAATCTTGAACCAACTTGCATCCACTGGACATTAAATCATTTGTATGTGTGTTTTTATTTATTTATTTATTTGTTTCACAATGCTATGTTTGGCAATAAAACTTTTTTTAAAGAAACTATACAGAGTCAAAGATTTTATCCCAACTGTTTTGTCTCTGAGACTCGTTGCTCTGACTTTTGTAAAAGGGGTTTTGGAGTAGAAAATTGAGTTCAATATTCACTTTTTGGTTTGAAGTTGTGTTTACATTCTTAGAAACAATACTTTGTTTTTCCAGTGAGGCACAGTGGTAGAAGCCTATCCTCTGCCACGAAGAAGACTTTGGCCCAGTTGCTAACTTTTAATCTGAGGAAACTTTGGAAGAGAGTGTCCTTTGTAAGCTGTCCTAAGCTCCTGCAGGAGAGACAAATCTACCTATGGTAAAATAGGTCCATGGTGACTCACACCACTTTGAAATGCTACAACTCTCTGCCATTAGGAATTATTTGCTAAGAGTGCCACAATGTCCCCCTAAGAATCTAAATATACCAATTCCCCTTTCAAAGTAAGGTTGAGGACTTTATTTTACTAGAAACTAGAGCTGGGCAGGGTTTTATCTTTAAGGGGGGGTTCAGAAAATGTAGAGGTACAAACACAGCATTGGTTTGTGCCTTTCATGGGATTTCCCAGCTGCTTTCAGGAGATGAACATGGGTGCTCCACCCCTATTCCAAAGGATATCTTCCCAAGAGATTTCAAAGTTACAACGGTACTGAAAAAAGTGACTTATGACTGGTCCTCACAATTAACATGTATTTATGATAGTTGCAGCATCCCGGGGTCATGTGCTTGCCATTTTCAACTTTCTCAGCCAGCTTCTGAAAAGCCAAGTCAATAGGGGAAGCATGAAACAGCTACAAACCAGTGAACATGAGAAATGGAAGGCAAGAACTGTTACACAAAGGAGATAAAGGAAGAGGTGTCACTGCAGTAGATAGAAGTTCTTTAATCAGCTTCATACCACTTTGGGATAGTCAAGTGCCATGGCCACAGGAGCATGATTATAATCAAGGCTTAGCTCATTCAAGACATCAGGAAGCTTTTGCTTAACTCACGTCTGCCTTGGGAAGCCTAACAACCATCTTCATGTATACAAACGTCATTTCTGATGTTTGATGTGAGAGTGACCAGGGATAAACACTAATAAAGGACTGGAATACAGAACTAAGTGTATCTTGCACTTCTAAATGGTTGGAAATTATTAGATTGGATCATTAGCTTTTCTGGTTTGCATAGTTATCTTGTCCTCGCAAGACAAAGGAGCAGTAGTTTATACCAACCTCCACCCTCTTCCAATAAACACAGAATTCAATCTCTGGGCATTTTACCTATATGCATTTCTCATTCTTCGGGCCCAAAGGAACAGAGCTATGGGGACATACAATATCAATTTTGTATTAAGTAGTTTAATACAATTCTTTTCCTTGTTTTGAGATGTCTTCTGAATCTCCTCCTTCAATTCTGTTTCTTAGAGATAACTTGTCTTTGCTTATTCATTTACCCTTTAAATTACAGTGGAACCTCACAAGATGAGACTAATCCATTCCGGAAGAACACTCTTAGTGTGAAATGCTCTTAAAGCGGAATGAGGTTTCCCAAAGGAAACAATGGAAAGTCAGACGATCCATTCCACGCCCCCAAAAATATTCACAAAAAATAATTTCCAACGGAATTTTATGCACTAAAACAAGTAACAATGATTAACTGATTAACAATGAGGATCCCTCAGCAACGTCTCACAGTATAGCACACGGACAGTAATGGAGTAAACTGCACGTGGCAGCGTCGGCAGAACTCTCGCGTGGTTGCTGCCTGAATGGGAAATACAGAGTGCGCTGACTGATGACGTGTAAGTTATCGCATGAAGATTGCTTGTCTTGTGAGTCGCCGCTCATTTAGTGGAATAAATTTTATTAAAATTTTTTCTCATCTTGTGAGGTTCCACTGTATGTGGTAAATGACCACAACATAACATGGCACAGAACAAACAGAAGAGACCCTTCAGAAACACAAGAATGGGTTTATGACAAAAGTCTATGATTATTCTCATTAATCCAGGTCATAAGTAGTAAAATTTTTTACTACTTTTAAAAATTAAAAAAATGTACATATTTCCTGACCATTTTTTTTCATTTTTAGATGGATTGAAAAAGCATTCCGGATAGACAATGAAATGTCTCCAATAACATCTTGTAATTACAGTCCAGTTGCCTTTTTAAGAAACTTTGCAAAAAAAAATTTTGCAAAATTTTTTCTACTTTATGACAAAACCCTTCTCTGGTAAGTCAATGGAATCCTGGAGAGAACCTTGTTAAGCTGCAGCCTTGCCAAAACAAAGAAATGAATCTCATTGGTGCTGCACCCCCCAAAAAAGAAAAAATAACAAGGCAGAAAAGCTCTTCAGTGAATGCTTCCTTGTTCAAATGCTGGTACCCCATTAATACACCAGGATGAAACGAGCCTGAGAATACAACTGTGTGATACACCATCTTTCCTTTACCAACCTTCTGGTGAGAAGGATAAACTAGCATGTGAAAGTCAAGATAAGAGTAGTCATGCAGTGTAACATGAATTCTTGAGACTAGTAGCAACCGTGACTCCCCTTCTCCAATTTTTGAGCTTTTATTGAAAATTACAGGAACTGCAAGGGCTAGAAACTTGCCCTTGTTTTTGCAATTAAAGAAATAGGAATGCTGAATTGTAGATGCCCCTTTCCAAGTCATAACTCAAATACATTTAAAGACTCTGTAAAAATGAGAAAACCACCACTAGGAAATGCTACTTACCACAGGCAGCCTGGATTGGAGCATTTGAAGATCATCATAACCATAAATCTGCTTAAAGACAGGAAAAGCACATACACACACATATTAAGACAACTTTCAGGATACCATTTCACCAGGAAGATCCTTGCCTTCAATCCAGGGTTCATATATAAAACCAGGGACTAAGAACAATCGGACCTACCAAATCTCAGATAATGGTGGGTTGCAACTCCCATAATTCCCAGTCAGCATACTGACTGTAAATTTTGGGTAAAATTGAAAGGTACCAGCTTGGGGAAAACTGGTAAAGGGCAACCATTTTAAGAACTGCTACTTTTTTAGGTCCAGCCTGTTAAAACCAGCTATACACTTTGTTTTTGATCACAAAGCAATGCATCTTGTTGAATTGTAATAATATAATATTGCTTTGCTGATTGCTCAAAAAGCTTCACACACATTATTTTCCCATAGCTTTTATAAAAGGGAAAGGTGGGCCGATCAGTATTCCTGTATTCCAGTTGAAAATCAAATGACATTCTGGGTCAACCTTGGGTCACCCAAGAAGATTCAGGTCAGGGACAACATGTAAGTTGATGGCTTCCTCTTTTTTGCTTGCTCTACAAATTCTAGAGAGGCCCTAACTGTACTATCCAAAGAAGGATGACAACCACTGTTCTTGTCTCCAGATTCAATTCATAGCATCTCTTCCTTAGGAGCATACGTAGTACAAACAGCTCCTAAACTAACAGAAATTTATCAACAATGGACTCTACGTCAACTCTACATTGAAAGCCATGCTAAAGTATATTAACCTTTAGTTACAGGGCAGACTATGGGGCCTTATTACCTGAGGTTCAGAATACATCTAATTGGGCCTTCACATGCAAACCCCACAGAGCAATTTGTG
>JANHZU010001213.1:163350-174880 GCA_032468055.1 Acrochordus granulatus
TCTCTCTTGAATGCCTTTCACTTAATTTACGCTGTTTACGCAGCGAGAGAGGAGAGCTCCATTGTGAGATTTCCCACGTGAGCTCATCACACGGTGCTCATTGTGATCAGGAACGTCAACCTGCCGCCATGTGGCAGCGTAGGCAGAATGCACACGCACATGCTGCCACCCGTATGGGACTGGAGTAAACTACGCGTGGCAGTCGACAGAACGCATGCGCGCACTTGCTGAGTTGGCAGAACTCTCGTGTGGGGTTGCTGTCTGTGCAACAATGGAGTAAAGCATGAGGTAGTCGGCAGAACGCACGCATGCTTGCCTCAGCAGAACTCTCACAAGGGGTTGCTGTCTGTGCAACAATGGAGTAAAGCATGAGGTAGAGTCAGTAGAACGTGCATGGGCGCTTGCCACGTCAGCAGAACTCTCGTGCAGAGTTGCTACCTGAATGGGAAATACAGAGCGCGCTTACTGATGACGCGCAAGGTATGGCATGAAGTTTTGTTGTCTTGTGAGTCGCGGCTCATCTAGCGAAATAAATTTGATTACATTTTTTTGCTCGTCCTGCGAGTTTCACATCTTGTGAGTTACTTGTCTTGTGAGGTACCACTGTACTTCCTTTTTTCAAGACAATGTTTAAAGCAGTTAATCTGGGATAAGATGCAACTTGCACTGAATGTGCCAAAGGATCACACTTAAAGCCTGTTTTTGGTATATAGGCTGATATCTGGCATGAAGCACAAATAACTTCTTTATAGATTGTTAAGCAAATCACCACGATCATTAAGTGAATGCCACAGTTGTTAAGCAAACTAATGATTCACTATCGGTGCAGTTTTGCTGAAAGCCAGAAATAAATACCGGTTTTCAGCAAAATCGTCTTAAAATGCAGTCACATGACTACAGAATGCTACAAACAGCTATAAATGTGGCCAAAGTGCCAAGCCCCAAAGTGAGGTCACATCCCAGGAGGCCCTGCCCCAGACTGTTAGAACTTCAAATCTGGATCATAAGTACCCCCAGGTAGGTCCATCAGAACTTTGAACAGTTGTTAAGCGACTGGTCATAAATTGAGGACAACTTGTACTCAGATTTGTAAATGTTAATACAGGATCAGGACAGAAGAAAATGAAATTAAAACAGTGCTCTTTCCTCCCTTGTCTTTCCTTCAACAATAAAATACTTCATGCAGATTGTGGTATGTAGAATTTCCTGATTCAACTGTGTTCCAGGTTTTAAGAACCAAAAACCAGCCCACTACATGGTCAGGACTAGCACACTGCAATAACAACTGTGTTACTAAGTCACATTATTCTCCTGAATTAGCACAAGAAAACCAGAAGTAACCTGGCTGTTAAAGAATCTGTAATTTCCTTACAACCGTGAAGTATCATGGTGAGGCAATTTGTACTTCTCAATTATGCCTGTTCATAACTGGCTTTCATCTGTCTCGTTCAGAGCATGTGAGATGAAAAGCTTTTCATTAAACCTAATGTATAGCTAGGCACACTGTGAGTTTTAATATGCAATTCATACTATGAGAAAGGGTACACAGCTGTTTTCTTTGACCCAGCAAGGAGAAAAAATGAGCACACTAATAGTAGGGGAGAGAAAATCGTTTAAGTTTGAAGGTGCTAAAATCTTAGCTAAAATTCAATTCTGGGCATTTTATACAGGCAATCACCAGGTTAAGAAAGTCCAACTTATGGACAACTTGTTCTTCTGGATTGCCATAAAGCTTATTAACCCAGGAACTGCCAATACATGCAATTGGTTAACTTGGTTTAACTTGATGTTTCTTACATAGTGTGATTTTTTATTTTAAGGGACAATGGGAATGCAAAATAGGAATGCTGGTATAGCTTCTGTTTGTAGGTTCTGAGATTAAGGCCCAAGATATCTATCTTGAATTGAAAACTCTCTACTAGAAGCATTAAATAAGATGGAGGGGAAAAATAAAGAGCCCATACATTACTATAACAAGGAGTAGTTTAAGGAAACTGATGTTCGTCAAGACTGGTAGTGGTGAAGACTAGACTATATTTGAGGCTGGGATGATTTGAGACCTCTGCCCCCATCCCTGAGTGCAATAGGAACAACATGAATGGGAAGTGTAAGCTGATATTCTCTGTTCTTGACTTTCTAACGTTTTTGATTGGGACAGAGCTTTCAGATCAGGACCTCACGAAAGATCTCCTTAAACAGCCTGTTCCCACTGAATGCAACCAACGTTAGGACCAATTTGAATTGAGATTCTAATCTACATTCTAGTTTTTCAGCCACAACCATGGTTGTGGCTGAAAAACTGGTGGCCATGCATATTCTATGAAGAAAGGTAGGGCCACAACCGGGAAAGAAGATACCTCATTCCATCAACAAAAGTATCAAAACCTTTGTAGCTCTGTCTCCAGATCAAGTGAATAGGAAATACCTTTTCTGGGATATCCTGCCTCCAGTAGCAAGAAAAAAGTCTTTATCTGGCCCCAAAAAGCAAAGAATGCTGGGATCAGCCCAACAGGAGCACAATTCCAGGAGTGGCACAGTAAAGCTCTCTCTTGCATCCCACAGAAAGTCTGCCTCTCCTCACCATGGGATGCTATAGAATTACCACCCTCTTTCACTTTAACATTCCTTTCACTTTGTTCCATTAATCTTCACAATGATTTGGCAGAAAGATCATACCAGCAAGTAACAACTTGCTCAAAACAGTCTTGCATCTAAACAGTAATTTGAACCTACTCTAACATTATATACCCTGTACCAGAAAGCCTAAGAATGAAGCAAAATTGCTAATGATGTGGCTGATTGCCGAAGCATGTGTACGTAGAAAACTGCTTTGGCATAATCTAGCCCTTCAGTCCAGGAAAACTTAGGGAATAGAAAACATATATTGTGCACTGATGATGTCACCTCGGTTGGTGATGAAATGTCTGCAGAAAAATGATCAGCTGATTGCAGTTGGGTAGTGAATAAATAAATAAAATAAACAAGCTCAGAGAGCACCAAGGACTGCACATATATTTTCACTTTCTTAAACATCACCTCTAAACCTTCTGGAGAAGAGCAAGGAGATTGTCACAGAAAGTATCAAAAGAGCACTTGGTTTGCTGCCCTATTAATGTCACGTATTAAAAAGTCATGGGAATCATTTCAACATCTGTCATTATTCCACACCGATAGCCAGTTAATGAGTTTCTAAAGCTTTTAAAGCTAACAAACAAACCAGCAACGCTGGTTTCACATCGCTGGTGAAATCTGTTTTCAAGGAATTAGTTTCATTGATCCCCAAATGCCATTTGTCAGCTAGGAGATTTAAGTCCTTTTTAATTCCAGCCAGGCCTTACTAATTGTTTACAAATACAGGTAATCCTCAACTTCTGATTACAACTGAGACTAGAATATTTGAACGTTGAGCGAAATGTAGGTAGCCCTTTCCCTCTCAAAGGGGTTGGCTGAAAAAAGTCCATTCCAAAATCTTGACACATGGTGTTTGCATCATGAAACGTTTGCAACCAGCCCCCAGAAACAAGTGGACTCCTTTTGGTTTCTCAGGGCTGGCTGCAAACATCTCATGCTACAAAGGCCCTGTGCAAAATCCTGCTTGGGTTTCAGGACAGACCTTTTTCAGCCAGCCCCCCAAAACCAGGGGATGTCCTCTTGGCAGGTGGGAGCAGCGTGCAATATTCCCTTCCAGCTTCCCCACTGACATTCTGGGGAAGCCAGCAGGGAAGATGGCAAATGGCTATCCTAGGATCATAGGGCACTTGGCAACCAACTGTGTGAGTTGCCAAGTGCCCGGATTGCACATGTGACCATGGGGGTGTTTCAACTACCATAACTTTCAACTACCATAACTCATAAGTGAGAGTCTTCACAGACATAACTTTGCCATTGTAATTTTAAACAGTTGCTGAACAAATGGCTGATAAGAATTAGCTGTATTAAGTAATCAAGTGTTTATAAAATAATTTGTCAATTCAGATGGTCTGTTCACTGTGTTTTTTCCATGTACAAACATATTTTGCTTGAATTTGTTTAGGCATCTTTATAGTCTTCCTCTGGTTGATATTGACTAGAACAAATTTTCAAAGCCTGGTCTCCTAGGAATCCTTTCCATTTGATTTGTATTGGAACATCTTGCCTCTAGAGCTGAGGACTGCCCCCTCCCTTATGGCCTTCCAGAAGGGCTTTAAGACCTGGCTCTGCGAGATGGCCTGGGGCTCATCATCATCGTGGAGGTGGCTGATGGATTACTAGCCATCCTCACCCCCCTTTTTACATATGAAATATTTTAGCCCACCTCTCTAGTCTGCTGGGTTTTTTATTTTTATTTTAATGTTTTATTTTATTTTTAATGTTTTTAATTAATGTTTTAAGGATTTTTTTTTGTTAGCCGCCGAGAGTCTCCGGATTTTGGTGGCATATAAATTAAATAAATAAATAAAATTGTATAGTTTTGATAATTAGCCACAGGATTTCTATGGACCCATAGAAGCATTATGGGACTAAGTGTTTTGGATCGCCCAGACAAATTGTGCTTGTCCTGCTTGGGGTAGGGGTTCCCAAGATGCCATCACAAACCACCTTACTCTGCTCTAGACCTCCTTTTCATTTGGTGTCCCTGAGTAGGGCTTGGTCAGTCAATATTTTCTGTAGTGCTTTTTTTCTCATACATTATTTGTTTTAAAAATCTGATGTTCCAGCAGTGATCTCAGGCACACTCTCTTCTGTTTTGAAAAGTGATCGGCAGCTGCCTGCAGAAAATCTGAAACAAAGAGTGCTGCAAAGAAATACCATAGGAGTAACTCACTCTATAGTTGCTCTTTCTTTCTGCTTGTTTATTCTAACAGTATAATGGCATAATCAGTGGTACAAAGAACATGAACCTTTGTTATAGAAATGTAATTTACAAACAGCCATAGTTAAATATTGTGATCAGTATATTCCTCATTCATAAATTAATTTAGCTTGAGACTATTAGTCAAACAATCATAATTAGAACCACTGGCACCACTGGATTTGGGAGGCATATAAATTTACTAAAATTAATGTACCCAGTGCAGGCAGACTATATTTCAGGGAAGCTAGTCTATCATTACTAATCTTCTGTATAAGTTTATTAAACATTTTTACAATAATACTAAAATGTAATACAAACTAAATTTAAAGAAAGAGAAGAGAAAATAAGGAGTAAAAGATACAAGGAAAAAGAAAAAAGAGAATAAAGAATAAAGTAAGAATAAAGAGAAACAAAATATATATAGAAGTGACTTCCAACCTTCATCACAACAAATACAAACAAATTGAGTGATTCTTTACTTTTCTAAGATTACAAACAATTATCTCTTCATTCCATATCTCTTATATACAGGTAGCCCTTGACTTACAATTGTAATTGAGCTCACAATTTCAGCTGTAAGTTGAAACAGGTTACCATGTGACCATAACTGATTTTACAGCTGCTTTTGTAGCAGTCTTTAAGTGAACACCAGAGTTGTTAAGTGAACACTGTGATCGTTAAACAAACCCATTCTTTACCAAGGGGCAGTTTTTCCCAGAAACAGGAAGTAAATGCCATTTCTGGCAAACCCTCGTAAATCATGGTCATGTGACTATTGGTATACCAAACGGCTGTGAATTGCCGAGCGTCCAAAATATGGTCATGTGACTGCAGGGGTGCGGTTGGACATCAGAAGTTCAAACCCAGGCCAAAACTCACATTTTTGTGGTTCGTCATAACTATGAGGGATTACTTGTACAGACAAATCCAAAAAATATTACTTTTCCAGTCCTGGTGTCAGCAAAAAATCCATCAAGGTTTGTTAGAAGTAACAATATATAAAGTTTTAACCCTGATCACATAAGCCAACTTTATATTTCTTCTTTTTACTTCTAACGTTCTTAACCTTTAATTCATTCAAATATCGTCACAGGACTTTATTTAACTTCATTTCTTCTTTGTCCCATTACAAGGAGTTCTTCAACACTTTAACAAACCTTTTTTTAAATCCAATAGGAAAAATGTGGCTGGGTCACCTTCTTGGTTTATCTTTTATATTTCCTTTTTGAATTTTAAAACCACAGCCAGTTTCTTTTGTAGATCTAATAATATATTCTTTTCCAAATCATTCTCCTGGCCTATCAGTTGTAAATCCATTTTTGATACCATCTCTAGCTTGCCTGAGAATATTTGTTCTATATCTGTCATTTCTTCAGTAGCATCTTTGGGACACAATCTATCCATAGAAGCAGACACAATTATTGTTGATATTGTGACTATTAATTTCTGACTCCATTCTTCAAAAGTCAGAAGCCTCACAAAGGGCCAGCCTTGTGAGCAGTGGGAGGAAAAAGATGGCAAAAATCAGCTGTGGACAGCCAGAAGTGGCAGGGGGTAGGCAGCAGTGGTATGCAGGTGTCCAAAAGGGAAGATATGGGTGAAAATAGGCAGAGGGGGGATTGAAGTAAAGGCCAGTGTGACAGGGTGGTGGAGCCTTGTTTGCCATAGAGAATTCACCAGGCCTGGTGGGGAAGAAGCAGCATGATGAGTTTGTCCAGGCAGCAGAAGTATGAATCCTCACCTAATGACCACAATGGGATTACTGGAACTGCCCTCACTAAGTGGTGCAGCCACATGGCATTTTGCCAACGATTGCTTCACTTAGCAATGGAAATTTGGGTCCCAATTAGAATAATTAAATGAGGACTTTAGAGTTCTTTTATCCCTAAAATGCAGACAGAAGTAAAGACAAATGCAAGACATTTTGAAGAGAGCTTACATGCTAAATATTCTGATTCCTGCCTCAACATGATTCAGGCTTAATCTTCCTATTACAAATGGCTGCAGTTTAGTTTCCAGTTCATTTGGCTTACATTCTGAATCAGCTGTTTCACGGAATGCCTGCCTAGAACAGCCTTCCCCAGCTTGGGTGCTTTGAGATCCCCGGACTATAACTCTCATCATCCTGAACTAGTATGGGGGGAGATGGGATGTCTTCCATCTCATTTGGGAGGCTCCAAACAGAGGAAAGGTGGACAGTCTTTACTTACTGAAGGCAAAATGCAGCCTTCAGCTGCACAGGGAGCAGCTGCTCCATTAAACTTCACCCTCTTCTCTTGTCTTATTATTGATGAATATACAGTACTAAGCATCTCTTTTCCAGCATGGTCTTTCTCTTGGCTGCTTTTAACTAAGTCCAATTTCTTTCTTTTGGCTAAAGCTCTGCTTATGGAATCGTAACTATGTGGGCAATCCAACTACCATTTCCAACTCAATTCTATCCTTGATTTTTCCCAGATCACTCTAGAATTCCAGCCAGCTGCCCCCTCTTATTTTGTAATTGTTATATTAGCATGTACTAAATGATGCCCTTAATTAAAGAGGCACCGATTTTCCACTTCATTAAGTGTAAAAAAAATAATTTAAATGATCCATGGTGGGAAACATAGTTTGCTGCAAGGCTGACATCTGCAATATTTTGCCTTATTAATTTTCAAACAAAAATAAATATTGGTACAATTACAAACATTCAAAAGTTAAAAGTTCAAGAAAGGAAGAATGCCTTGCCATAGAAGATAGCAAAATATGTACCAAGATATTTCCTGAGACAGGGGTTTTCAGAAAAATAGCCTCCTTTCTGGCACACTGGTTATAAACCACACAGGTATCCCACAACAGATGAGATGCTATGAACTGGGCCAATCAAAAAAAGCTGTCTGAAGAAGTGGGGATATTCTTCCTGATTGATCTTTGCAGCTGGATGGGGAGTGGCTGAATCACCTAAGTGATCTTTCAGATAAACTCCAACATACTAGGGCTGCCCAGAGATGTTCTAAGACACATGACCAAATAATATTTTGCTCTTTGAACTAATACAGCCTACTTTGTTCAACAGTAATCCTTGCTTAATGTCCACTTGTGAGAAATTATAAAGGCATCAAAAAGAAGGCTTATGACCAGTTCATACAACTGCTACTATTCCAGTATACACATAGTCACATAATTGTGATTTGGGTGGTTGGTAACCAGTGCACATTTACAATGGTTGCAGTATCCTGCAGTCATATGATCACCATTTGCAGCTTACAGCTTCCAACAAGCAAACTGAATAAGGAAGTGGAAGGAAGTTGCAAGTCTCTGTCACACAACATCACACTTAATGAACCACAGTAATTCACTTAATGATCACATCCAGAACTGTCATAAGTCAGTGTAGTTATAAGATGTTTCACTTTACAACTATGCCACTTTGTAATAGAGCTGCCAGCCCCAATTGTGATCAGAAAGGACCATCTGTGATACAAATTGGAGCTTCTGAAGGCCTAAACACAGGTCCAGAATGCCTTTTGATCTTGCATCAAAGAAAGAAGTTTCCTTAAATCACCCCAAACACACACCTGAACATCATCTCCATGGTTACAGTCTAACAACATCTTTATTTTGCCAAATAAGGCTTTACTTTTTGGACTTGGGAGTTTATTTCTTTGTGGGATTGATTGTGATGTAATTTCAAAGACACTGGAAGGCAATCAAGTCAAACAAATAACTCAAGGCGGTGAACATATCTAATACTCCTTCCTCCTCCACTTTTCCCCACAACAACAACCCTGTGAAGTGAGTTGGGCTGAGAGAGAGTGAAGCCATTCAGGAAAGAAAGGAAATTTACATATTGCACAGCAATCCCCACAGATCAAATTAAGCATATTATACAATTCCTGAGATGGTTGGATAGCATCTTCAGCACGGTGGGTGTGGGTGAGCCCCGGGTGACAGTGAAGGACAGGAAGGCCTGGCATGCTGTGGTCAATGGGGTCATGGGGAGTCAGACACAACTGAGCGACTGAACAACATGATTTCAAACCACCAAATGATTCAGTTAAAAAAGACCAGCTACTCACCATCAAAGCAAAGCAAAATATATTCCAAAAATCACCAGTCAAGATACAGTAGAGGCTAAAAGTTTACATATAGTTCTAATTTAAGGCACCAGGGTAGAAACCAGGAGACCGTAAGTTCTAGTCCTGCTTTAGCCATGAAAGCTGGCTGGGTGACCTTGGCTAAGTCACTCTCTCTCAGCCCAACTCACTTCACAGGGTTGCTGTTGTTTTGGGGAAAAGTGGAGGAGGAAGGAGTATTAGATATGTTCACCGCTTTGAGTTATTTGTAAAATAATAAAGGCAGGATACAAATATATGCATATACATATAACCACCTAGACTTGGTTTCGAAATATGCAGCATATAAATTAGATAGAAAGAATACACACATATACACGCATACATGTATGTATATATATGTATGTATAGTGCATCCATAAATAAATTACCCTGAAATAATTGCTGGAGCTTGAAATCTGTTGAATTTCAATAAGCAAGGCAAAGAGCACTGAACCTAAGCCCGAATTAATAGAACCCAATTTCTGAGTTCACACAATATATGCTCTTAACAGACAATCTAGCATGTTGTACAAACCCAGCTTAAATAACAGACATATAGAAGGAACCTCTTGAGAAGGAGAAAGGACAGAAATAAAACCCCAAAGTAATTCCTACAAATCCAAGACTTGAACTCTGGAATAATTGTTTCTCCTGTGACTGACAATGAATGAAAGAAGATATGCCAATCCTCCTCTTCCTCAACTTTCTCTCTCTCTGAAGTTATGATCGCAACACCCTTGTGCCAATGGCTCCTGCAAGAGCACCAACCTCTTCCTGGCCAGGATTAAGGCCCTAAAGATGATCTTATTTCCTGTTTTCTAAAAATGATTCCTTCAGGACTTTTTCCTGTTGGGCAACATGCTGGCTTCTGGCACTGAGCCTGCAGCCAACCCCCTCAGGTAGCTCACTCCAGTTCACAGCACCACCAAGTTGGAGAACTCCCAAGCTAAGCCATGTGGTTTATTTGGTTCTGGCTTAGCTTAAACTCTGATACGTAAACTATGGCTTAGCATGATATGTGAATCTGCTAGTAATTACCTGACAGCTACAACACCTGAATTTTTAGCTCTTAATACAGATCATATCAACATTTTTATGAAGCAGGACGGAGAATGAGACACTGCGCTTGGGGACACCTGAAATGAGCTTCTACTCATCAGAGCCAGAAATACAAAGTGAAAATGAAGAAAGCCCTAAGCGTGGAAACTGTCAGTTCACACCTCAATACTCCTCGTCTGACTGCAGTGGAAAGGAGGATAAAGTTCAGTAACAGCCAGTATAGAACATAGTATAAAACAGGTAATTGTCCCACATAAATCTTACCAAATTCTAGAGTTTTTACTTTCAGAGTTATTTTAGAAACTATTTTGAAATTGCAGAGTCAGCAGAAATATTTCCTGCAGCCAAATGAAAGGAGTTCCTATGCCTTGACTCCCACCAGCAACAATGAAAATTGTTTCCTTTTGCTCTTTAGAGCCCAATTTTAGGAGCACTGAGAGCAGTGAACAAAACGGCCTACTGCTTTCTGCCTGCTAACCTTTTTCCTGCTGACTCAGAAGAGCAATTCTTTCTTAACCTGCATTTTACTTTTTTCGCTCAATTATCAACATGCCTACCATCCTCACTTCATTAAGTGATTGTTTTCCATGTAATATATGTTGGTTATACTTCAAGCCTGGTTTTCGGTATTTTAATTATTTTCCGTTTTTATTTGATAACTGGCTAGGTAAGACAAAATGTGGAAAAAAAGTCAAAGACAGGTAGTCCTTGACTTATGATCACAATTGGGACCGGAATTTCTACTGCTAAAGAAAGCAGTTGTTAAATGAGTCGCACCTAATTTTATAACCATTTTGCTTAATGTTAAGATTCACACGTTAAATGAATCATCTGGTTAAGTGAAGCACATTGTTGTTAAATGAATCTGGCTTCCCCCATTGACTTTGCTTGTCAGAAAACCAAATGATTGTCACATAACCCTGGGATACTGGAACTATTGTAAATACAAGCTGGTTGACAATTGCCCAAATTTTGATCGCATGACTGTGAGGATACTGCAACAGTCATAAGTGTAAGTGTATTAACTGGTCATAAGTCACTTTTTACAATGCTGTTACAACTCTGAACAGTTACTAAACAAATAATTGTAAGTCATGGATTACCTGTATGCAGCATTGTGCTAATATTAAAATCTGCATTGTCCAGAAGAATTTGTGATTTTACAAGGCTTAGAGAAGGCTATTTAGCAGCCTTTAGATTTACTAGAGATCAATAAATATTATTCAACTAAGAATCCATAATTTAGAATAAATTCATTTGTTAAGCATGAGGCCCTCTCTCTAATCTTGCAACCTTTGGAAAACATTCCTAAGGCAAACAAGCTATGAAATTCAAAGGTAAGCAGTCAAAGGCATTTACTTTAATCATATCTTTATTTCTATGTAAATACTTATTGACCACACACTATTTAAAATCTCTCATTACAAGATACAACAGGGAAGGCCCATAACATAAATAGTGAATTAGTTAAAAGCACAATTCTTAGAAAAACACAGTTAAACAGGTAACACTAATAGCACTATTACAAAGAAGTACAAAA
>JANHZU010001213.1:191610-205680 GCA_032468055.1 Acrochordus granulatus
TGGCTCTCACGGAATTACATTTAAAAATATGTGGTGTTTATGGCTCTCTCAGCCAAAAAGGTTCCCGACCCCTGCACCACCATAAAAACTGTACTAATAAATACTAGCAGAACCTAAATACTGTATAATTTTCCATTTAAAAAAAGAAAGGAATTAAATACGTATCAAAAACTAGTCCTTAAAAAAATCTCAATCTGAGATTGGGCAAGTGGGGGCGGTTTCTCTAATCATCCACCTCATTGCCCAGGATGATTATTGTTCTAGCAGCTGCATTTGGTCATATTCAGGTTTGTTAATTTTAACCTTTTCTAAGAGTTTCTTTGTGGCTTAAATTATCTGGCAAACCCAGTCTCTCTGATTAGTTCATACATAATTCTGCAACCTAAGAAAATGGTTAATCACTAACCAAGCTTTAGAATCCTTCATTTTCCATTCCTGCCCGATGGCTTTTAAACCAGCAATAATTTTGAATTGCTTTTTGCATGTACTGGAACAGATTCCTCATGGAATAAATTGATTTTCCACAGATTAAAAATATAACTTTGTTCATATTAAATTTTCCAACTAAACTGACAAGGGGGAAGGGAAATATTCACTATTTTCTTTGTTCCAGTTTTCTGCTGACTTCCGCCAAACTCAGACGTTTCCACTAACATGAATTTTAATATTGTAGAAACTGGGAGGGGAGCATGTTACTTCTCTCTATATATTGTATTTACCTTACTCAGTATGATACCTTGAATCATCTATTTAGAAACAAACCCTGAAGTCTGCAAATCAACAATTAAAATTTAAAAGGTCAGCATCCTTTGTATCTGTTATGCATGGCATCAGTGGAAAAATACACCAGATTGAAGTTTCTCAATTATGGCCACTTTAAGATGGACTTCAACTCTCAGAATTCCCAGCCAGCCATGTCCACACATCTTAAAGTTGTCAAGGTTTAGAAACACTGTTCCAGATGAATCCTCTCATTTGATTTTATAATTGCTAAACATCAGTTATAAAAATAAAATTGAGCACATGTGTTGCAGCTGCGAATTTCTTTTTTAAGACAAAACACAAGGTTAACACATCCAATTGGTAGACAGCTTTAAGAGGTTGGTGGACACATCCTGTTGGTAGACAGACATTAAGCTACCACTAAGATCAACATACCATTAACCTGAGTGGTCCAGTCTGTTATTTGAATGGAAATCATACCATTCAATATTGAGATTGTGAGAGCCTATGAGTAAATGCTGGCCAAGGGCACAGCCGATTTCTTAAAGTACAAATTTAATGAGGTTGAAGAGCCAGCATCCAGCCACAGATGTTGCTCTGAATTTAGCAGATTAAGGAAGAAATATTACTTAAAGAGAAACGATTCACAGGTCTGAAAAATGAAAGTCTTTATTCTGTCACTGATGTGAATATTCCACAGAGGAACTGTCTGCTGTCTCCCATAGAAAGATGCGCAAATGTTGAGAGACTTGTTTTAAAATTGGTGTAATACATATGTACCTAACCAGAGCTATGGTTGATTGCTTCCTGATAGGGACATAAGTCCCTCAGTCCTCCTTCATCTCTCATAGATGAACCTTCCACATTGGTCATAAACATTCCAAAACTACCCTTATGAAATGGAAGGCATGAAATACATACTTGTCCCAAAGATCCAGATTTCCAACAGAAGAGAATATTTGTAGCGTAGGGTTGAACTGTGGGTCTTGAGTTACCCAACTAAGTCACATCTTCAGTGATCTCCAGATGCATTGATGTGACCTAGTTGGGTAATGAAATATTTGCAAGAAAGCAACAAAGCTCACAGAGCACTAAATCTCCCTTTATTCAACTCTGGGTTGATGATGTTGCTCAAGCAATCATAACAAAGACTCCTAAAATACAATCATCTGAGGACCCCTTGCTAAAATTCACCTTTTTGTTCAAATGCCTTTGCTCTTTCTTCTACTGTCCCCATACAAATATGGACTTCTTCCTTGGCTGATAAATGAACCTCAGTGCATGCTTAGTCCATGGATCCTTTGCTTTTTTATTCTGACAAGTAATGAAGTACTTCTTAGTAGCCTGACAAATGAATATTTGGCTATGAAGGACTGTATTTCTTCGTAGCCCAACAAAAAATAACTGCTGTTTCACCCTGGAATACTTGCAGAGAATTGTAGAGACAGGTCAAGAATAATTTCTGGACAGAGATGCTTGATTCAACAGCCTTCCTCTATGGCAGCACCAGCTCATTATTTTGCTGTATAAATAAGTAGAAGAGAAACAATTATAGTACAGGGACTTCACACCTAAGCAGGAAGGAAATACTTTTAGCTAAGTTTAAATAGTAGTTAAAAAACGTTTTATAACCATCCAGGCACTTCAAACCAGTCTTCCACATCTAGTGGCCTCCAGAGGTCCTTGGCCAGACTGAGAATTCTAGCAGCTATACCCCCAGGCAAATGGATGGCCTTAAATTCTGTTCAATTAACCCAGCTTTATAACCCTATCTTAAAAAATATTAATATTTAACCATGTTGAAGTTACCTTGTGCCTTGTTTTCAATTGTTTTCCTTTGTTGTGAAAGTAGCCACTTCTTTAATTCTTGATTACATTATGTGGATGTTTGATGCACCCCAATATAAGCAGATAAGTACATATATTTTACTTCACATGTGGTAATCTGTGCAACAAAACATTCTCCTTTTGCAAGTGGCCATTTCCATTATCCCCCAATCTTGGCAAGTTAAATAATCTATATATAAGAAAAACTCAGAAAGAGGATGCTTAAAAGTTCTGTCCTTCATCAAGCACCAAGTGACACTGTAGAAATAACAGTTGGAAAAAAAGACTTCTTTTAGCAATAATATTTTTTGTTTAGAACAAAAATTTAAAAATGATTAAAAATGGATGCAAAATCCTACTGTTTTTAAATGCAATCACATTTTGAGAGTCCGTAATTCAGTGTCTGAATTTTATGGGTGAAACTTTCCCCAAACTCTTCAGATTTTGAATGCCAATATGGCTTTTTCTGGTTATTTTCTCCACAGGACAACTTTAAAGCACTTTTGGTATGAGTCCCTTCTAAATATCAACTGCCAAATTGGAGGATTTCCCTTGTTTAAGACCAACTGAGAAATTACACTTTATACCTTCTCCTCCTTGAATATCCCACTTGGAAAAACAGAACCCTTCAAGTCAAACTCAACAAATCTTGCCTTAAACTGATGTGCTAACTGATGTGCAAGAGTGTTAGCAGCATGGCACATAAATGAGATGGAGCCAGACCTGTAACTCAAAAGCTCCTTTGAGTGGACTGGCGTTTCCAGAGAGATCTTTCTCAGTAATGCTACCAGTTGTTTCATGCAGCAGCATGCGTGAACCCTGGGACCTCATGCATGCAAAGATGGGCTCAACTCAGAGCTTGAATGGAACTGAGCACAAATTCTCAGAGGTAGTTCAGAGGAAGTAAGCCAATCACCCACCGATGGCCATTTCACACCATAGCTTAACATGTGTAATAAAACTGTACCATCCACATCTGATACCCCTTTAACTGTCTCTTCAGGGAGTTAGGACCTGATTTCCCAACTCCAAGAAAAGAAAGAACATTTGATCAAGTCTCTCTTCAGGAAATTTCCAAGATTTGTTCTTGCTTCATAGACCTCTGGCAGAAACAGAAACTAGTGCCAACAAGGGATGTGCCTTTTTATTTTTTCATCTCAAAGTGAATTGAAATTCTCTACAAGTGAATTTCATTAGCTTTGAAGACAAAAACTCACTATGCATCAGTTGCTGAAATAGTAGCATAGCATTACCTCCCACTAGAGTTGGGGGGGTCCAACCTACTAGGGAGAAAGTTGCACTTTTCCAGAAAGGATCATTAACCTCCAGAGGAAATCAGTCCTTTTTCTGAAAGATTTGCTGTTCCAGAGGTATTTCTACCCCATTATGAGCCATACATCATATTTGAAGCCAAGACACCAATGGAAACTATATGGAGGACCAGAAAATCCCATTGAGATACAGCAGGCAGCTGATCTAAGAGACAGATTTGTTGGACTTCCTGGAACATTCAAATAATAGCAGAAGGACACACACGTGCTTCTTATTGCACAGGAGTGTGGCCTGGAAAAACTGATGTGCACAAAAGCATTTGAAGCTCCAGTTTGTTTTGAACAACAATTCTCTTAGCTGAAAAAAAAATTAATTCCAACACTGTATTACAACGACCCAGTCTGCTGTTAGGAGTGCATCAAGCCAGCCAGAATCAATTGACCCTAAAGGATCTCATCCAAAGCTTTCCTTCCATATTATCCCTATTGACAAAGTATCTATCCATATGGATTCATAAAAGATGTCTTAAGACAGCTGATATTTGAAGACAAAACTGGTAGTCAAAAGCAATCTCACAGTGAGTTGTAAGTCTCCTGGGACAGGAGAGTGCTGCTAGTCCACTTGGAGGAAGAGTCTACCTATCCTCCACCAGGCAGACGTAGGAGGGGACACTCTACTATTCCTCACTCAGCAACCGCCTGGCTTCAGGGGTGGAGGATCAGCTTATTCAAGAAATAAGGAGTGCTTCTCTTCAAACTCTGTAAGAGGAAAGGAGACCCAGGCTCTTATTTTAGAGCCCTGGTTATGAGTGTGTAGTTGATCCAGGTTATGGGAGCTGTATAATCAAAGTGAGTACCAATAATCCTTGACTTACAAACATTCGTTTAGCAACTGTTTGAAGTTATAGCACTGAAAAAAATGACTTATGACCAGTCCTCGCACTTAACCGTTGCAGTATCCCCACAGTCACATGATCAAAATTTGGGCACTCGGCAACTGGTATATATTTACGATGGTTGCAGTGACCCAGGGTGACATGATCATCACTTGTGATCTTCCCAGAGGCTTCCAACAAGCAAAGTCAACAAGGGAAGCCGGATTCGCTTAAAAATTGCATGATTTACTTAACAAGTGCAGTAATTTGCTTGACGCCTATGGCAAAAAAATTGTACAATCGGGCACAACTCACTTAAAAACTGCCTTATTTAGCAATGGAAATTCTGGTCCCAATTATAGTTGTAAGTCAAGGACTAAGCTTATGGAAATAAAAGTAAATCATGCTTAGATAAATTCTTGTGATTAAGCCTCATCAATTTCTGGATGACTAGAAGCATATTTTCAATAATCTATTGAGATTCACTTTTATGAGTTTTAACTTTCTGAAGGTGTGAGTGAGTTGAATTGTTCTTAACATGATACTCAGAAGCTTTATGCAGAGTTGGTACTTCTCCTACCATCCAGTCCTGTTACGCAGGAGGCAGTTAAGGCAAACCTTCAAGGCACAAGATTCGTTAAGGTGACTTTCAAATCCAGTCAGGCTGTGGTTCCCACCATGACATCATCCTTGGGGAGAGAAGCAAGGAAGAAACGGGCAGGGAAGTACAGCAGATTGGACATGTGCAACATGCTTAGGATAAGAGGTCACATGTTGGATCCCAGTAACCGAAACAGCATCATTGTTAAATTTGAACTTTTCCAACATGGCATGGAATCAAATGCATTTTGTGTGGATAAAGGAGAAGTATCTCTCATATAAGTACTTTTTCATTTTAATTACATTGTTTTTATTCCAGCAAATGTGACAGACAAAGTACCTGCACATACATATACTCACGCACACGCAGCCCCTGGGCTTTCATAGAAAGCTCGGCAGCAGCCGATCTAATCAAGGATTCCTACCTCCCAGTGAAGGAAGAGAAGGATGGTTGATTGATTGGTTGGTTGGTTGGTTAGTCTAAGCTCAGGGCGAAGACTCAGCCATTTTAGGAAATGCAATAAAAAGGGTGCAAACACCCACTCTACTGTATAAAGATCAAAGCAGATAAACAAAAAAAAGTTTAAAAATGTACAAAAACTGCTGGGAGACCAACAGGGTACATTGTTCCCCTCTAAAAAAAATAGTGGAACCCCAAGTCGCATCAAAACCAGAAGACAGGAATGTCACCACACAAATCCTTTGTTTTTTAAAAAAAGGAAAGAAAATGAGGGTGAAAAAAGAAAGTCACACTCAAAAGGCTTTTTCAGAAAGCATCATTAGCTCCAGAGGCCAGCGTAATTCCCGTGGAGTCCAGACGGAAGAGGGCCTCCTGCCACAAACAGCTTCGTGCCAGACGAGTCATAGCAGTGAGTGTAAACGGCGTTTGGGAAGAAGCTGATGTCAGAAAAGTAATTTCTCCAGGTTTCGTCATGATTCTGTCAAAGGAGAGTGGATGTCAGTTGGATTTGCCACCAGGAGCCTCCTAACTTTCCAGACAGTGGTCTTTGTATCCCCAGGACCAGAGAAGGGAGGAGAAGTTAAAGCACAAGGGATGGGTAATTCTTGGTTTTCCTGCAAGTGCAGGCTCAGCCTTTTTTATATCAACCAAGTGTGGATACACTGATTGTGACAGGGATTGACTGACTGGTTTGTTGTCCAAGCCTAACGTCATGGGCTGAAAGAGAGAGTGACTGGCCCAAGGTCACCCAGCCAGCTTTCATGACCTTCTACTGCTGACTTCTCAAGACCCGGAAGGCATTCTGAGACAATACATGAACCACATTTTATTTTTTTTGCAGCTACTCACCAGCCAACCTTTGCCGGTTGAGAGTTTGAGAATTTCACTTCCTCCCAATTTTGATCCGTAGCAATTATGTGGTGGTTTCTCATCCAAGAACCTCTGGGCTCGAATATCATAAAATAGCAAGGATCCCTGTCCTGTCCCCACTGTGATAATGTGTTCATAGAAACTCACTGAGCGAATACCTGTCATGGAAGAGGGACAGAGGTATTATGGAAACCAGACTAAATCCTGTCTCTTTTTATTTTCCAAATATGCTTCTCAGTTTTCCTCAACTGGGTGTTTCTTTGTTGAAACTCAAAACATTCTTACATTGGTGAAAATCCCCAGCGTGTTGTGAATCCGAGGACGTTTGCTATGGGGACTTCTGCAGGAAAAAGCAACGGTGACAAAATGAACTATCTGCAGGAAAATAAGTAAGCCCAGAGATCACTAAGGACCCCACAGTTCAACCCTGAACTACAAATATTTTCTTCTGTCAGAAGCAAAGCAATTGTGAGTAGCAATGGAGGTGTAACACAGGAAAGCGGTGGTGCATACTTTTTAGTTTCTTGAACAAATCGATTTGATGTCCAGTGATGGAATGCTGATTTGATCTAGACCAGGGTGTCCAACTCCCAGAATTCCTCAGCTACCTATGGAGTTGAAGTCCACACATCTTAAAGTTGCCAAGATTGGACACCCCTGATCTAGACAGTTCTTCATATGCAATCAACACAAGAGCCGTGGACAACAAATTGAGACAAGAGCAACTGGAATGTCATGGAAGAAAGGGCAAGGAAAACAGTGGGAAGAAGAAAAATAGAATTTCCATCAAGAGGAAGCTAGGGCTGTTGCAACAAGCTTAGGCTTAACGGTCAAGACAGCAGATTCTTTTAGAGCCTCTAGGGAAAATGCACTTTGGATCAATTAAGAGAGAAGATCCTAGCCTGTGTACTTGGTTTACATTTCTCATTTTTTTGTTTACATTTTTCATTTTGTACATTTCTCAGCCTCCAACCTGTCCTTTGGAACAATTATGTTCTGTCTGAGCCACCATTATTGTTAACTTTGCACTTTCCAATTGTATATGCACTCCTCTCTGGTCATGACAAGGCAACCAAGTTGCCTGCATTTCAAGAACAAGTCTCTTGGGGCTTACTGGGGCTGCCCATTGGAGCTGGGTGGCTATAATATATTTAAATAAGTAAATTACGGGCTATTTAGGATTTTAGGAAGGGGCCAAAGAACAAATCAAGGTCTAGAGTGCTGAGATGAACAGAAGTTATCACTGACATTCTCCCATAGCATAAGCAGTAGACCTACCGAAGATTAGCAATGGCAATTAGCAATGGATCATGAATCCAAAGTGGATTTCTTCCAAAAGGCCTATAGCAGATATGACAGAGAGACAAATGCAACTGAAGCTAACAAAGGGCTCAGAGACTGGAAATACACACATGCTATGGACCGATAAAGGAATCTACTATTTTTTAAAAATCTGTTGATAAAATAGGAGCAAGCCTTTACGACTACATCACCAAAGCTGGATTATGTGGTAGAGTTTTTGTTTCTGATGCAAACGTGACGTCCACAATTCAGGAAGGCCCTTCTAGCTTCTTCTATAGTTCTAGTACTTCATGTTGTTTAGCATGTACTGACTTTAGAAGTGCTTTAACATTTCTATCTAATGATCTCTCTACATTCCTGAGAAAATGTTCATGATGAATTTCTGCCAAGATTCAGAGACAGTTCAAATGTCCTTTGAACTCTTCCAGAGCTACCACATGGTTCTCCAAGGTGATTTTCTATTGTTATGATGAGATCATGTTCCCTAAACATCTGCAGGGCTGTATATCAATGTTTTTTAATAAAAACAAGAAAGTTCAGCAAAGGTAACTTATCCTTACCACTTCCTCGCTCTCTGGAACAGACAGACTTAACTTTGTGGGAAGGCTGTCTTGGGTCCAGAAAAGAGACATGTGCCTGAGATCCAACTGCATACACAGACCATTCCTGACCATAGGCCAAACACACATTTTCCCGACAGTATGGTAACTTTGTGGACAGTAGCTATAAAAGTGAGAAAAACCTTGATGAAAATCAGAGAAGAACACCATGAGCAACAAAAGATCTGAAGGACATTTAAATGATCCAAAACTTCTGTGAGTATTTACAACCAGAGTACAAGAATAACATGTTCAGTGAAGACTCCACAATTCATGGAGACCCCAAACAAGTACAAGATGTGATGCAATCCAATTTCCACTTTTACCCAAATTAATAGAAAAGCAATAATGAAAAACACCCAAAGATAAATGAAAGATCATTTCAAAGGCAACTCTGTAGGCCTTAACTTCGTACACAGAAGCACACCCTCACCGGTGTGTCTGTTCTCTCACACACAAATCTGATTTGCAGGTATAATCCACAGTGGCAATCTCTGCATCCTGAACTCGGATGAAGCTGGTCTCTAGGCTGAGGCAGGCAGCAAAAATGGCTGGCAGGAATTGGGATCTGTGTCTGTTTATGAGTGTGCGCACATTCACTCTCCTGAACTTGCAGTTAAGTATTAGTGATCCTCAATGGGAGGAGCCAAATTTGGGCCCATTTTTTCAAGGGCTTCAGGGTGGGAGGCCAATGGCTTCCACACCACCCTTCCGAGAACCCCCAAACTGCACAAAGTTAAAGCCGTTCTATTTGCTTATCAGAGCTATTGCAAGCGACAGACAAGGAGTGGGGGAACACGTATAGGCTAAACTAAAAGTTTTTCCTTCCTTCACAATTCCAAGACCTTAGGTGGTAAACCAAGACCTCAGGTGGTAAACCTGAACTGAGATTAAAAAAAATGAACTGTCTTAAAAACAAAAGCAACATAAAAGTCTGTAAAACATTCAGGGCCATCCTAGAACATGCAGTCTAAAACACAGCACCCAATACCTTAATGCAGGTAGTCCCGACTTATGACAGTCATTTAGTGACTGTTCAAAGTTATGATGGACTCGGGAAAAAGTATTTTTTTCCAGATTTGAAGTTCTGAAACCCCCCCTCACAGACATGTGACTGCATTTTGGGCACACAGTTACTGCATTTGCAGCATCCCATGGTCACATGACCATGATTTATGACATTTTTGCAAGAAACCAGCATTAATTTCCAGTTTTCATCAAAAAATGCCCCGTATAGAACTATGGGTTTGCTTCATGACCATGGCATTTGCTTTCATGTTCACTTAATGACAGCCTCCCAAAAACTTCATAAAATCGGGTGTGATCATGTGGTGATTCACTTAATGACTGTCATGACTATAACTGCAGGCTCAATTATGGTCATAAGTAAAAGAGACCCAAGCATAAATTAAGAGGCCTGAAAGATGAGGGTTCAGCCCCAAGCCTGTTTCTAAGATGTCGTCCACTCTGAAGCCAGCAGACAGGGGCCTTTTCAGACAGGCCATCTTAAACTCAGCTTTTGCTGGTGTTAACTTCTGATTTCTGGCAAAACCCACCCCACAGCGAACAATGGGTTCTGCCTCTGGATCCCTCTTGAAAATGCCAGGGTATGCCCAATATCACAGGCATTTGATTTGGACAATTGTGAATAAATGCGTGAAGGTACAAGGAAAGTGGAGTGGGAATTTTTATTTTAGTGTTTAATTTTCTATCTAGAGTCTTTATATTTTAATTTTACTGTATTCAGCACAGGGTCCCTCTTTGAGGGAGATGGGCAGTTTAAAAATATTATAGACAGGCAGAGTGTTTTTTTACCTGGCTGTAGCTGCTTTTTTAAAGGTAAAGGCTTCCCCTGCCAGTTGTGTCTGACTTGAGGAGGCAGCGCTCATCTCTGATTCATAGCTGAAGGGCCAGAATTGTCCAAAGACACTTCTGTAGTCATGTGTCCAGCATGACTATACATCAAAGTGCATGGAATGCTATTATCTTTCCCACCAAAGGTAGTACCTATTTATGTATTTGCATTTTTATATGCTTTTGAACTGCTAGGTTGGCAGGAGCTGGAGTGACAAATGGGAGTTCACCTTGTGAGCAGTGGCCAAGTGGTTCAGATGGCGGGCTTGTTGGCTGGAAGGTCAACAGCTCAAGTTTGAGACCCAAGTACTGCATAATTGGGTGAGCTCCCATTACTTGTCCTAGTTCCTGCCAATTTAGCAGTTTGAAAGTATGCAAAATGCAAGTAGATAAATCAGTACCACCTCCGGTGGGAAAGGAAGCAGCATTCCATGCGCCTTGGCATTTAGTCATGCCAGCCACATGACTGCAGAAGTGTCTTTGAACAGCACTGGCTCCCTCCGTTATGAAACTGAGATGAATACCGCTCCCTAGAATCGGACATGACTGGCAAGGGAAACCTTTAGCCTTTTTTTTAGCTGCTTTTTAGTGCAGATTTAGTTTTGATGTATTAAGAAAGTTTATAACACATGTTTTTTTTGAATGCCCAACTATTTGAGCACTCTAAAACAAAGAATTTTGCCTGATCCCATAGTGCTGTTCTTATGCTCTTACAAGCAAAAGAAAAAAAAGTTATCTAAAGAAAAAAACCCAGAAAATGAACAAATTTCCATAATAAAATAAAAGAGGATTATCTTCGATTAAGAAGCTAGAAAGAACCTGAGTGCTCTTTATGGCTTCTTAAACTAAGTTGCCAATAAATGCTAAGGTTGCATGAGTCCCATTTACACCCAAAGATCAGCACAACCTGGCAAGAAGCCAGAGTTCTCCTTATATCTAAACCTGGAAATTCTATTTTAACTTTTAACCAGTTAATAGGTCAGGTTCTGACTGCAGCAGTCTTGGGTTCAGATGTAGCAAATCACCTTTGACAGCATGTATTCTGCTTTCCAGAGATGGAAATACCCATCCAGGGAAACAGCTCCCAGTTCCTAAAAGAGAAGAATATCAACGATTTATTTGACTGTGACTTGAAAGTCTCCGCATACATCATTAATAATTAGCCACTTTCTTGTTTTGAAGACAGAAGGTGTACTGCAGAAATCACCAAGTTTGTTTGGACTTAGCACCATAGGAACGCAACCAGTGTCATGTGTAAATTATGGTTTACAGTTTAACAGAGACCTGAACCAGGGAAACGTTCCCTGGTAATAACATTATAAGCTTTGCAAACCCAACCTTGAGTGATCTTGGCCAAAAATCTTCAGCTCAGATTCCCAACACCCATACATCATTTCCCATTCAACTTCTGAGCTTCTCTCAGAAACTGCACACGTTTATTTTCCAACTTGGGGAAGTAATCTCTGCTGAAGAGGGAAGTGCAGGTAGTCCTCAGATAACTACAATAAATGGGGCAACTCTCATCGCTAAGCGACAGTGGTAAAGCAGAAAATCATGTGACCGCACTGACTTAGGACAGCAGTTCCTCCAGCTGCAGTTGTCAAGCAAAACATCATGTGACCGATTTGTGACTTCCTGCAATTGATTTTGCTTGTGGGAAGCCAGCAGTAGTGTAGGTTGCAAAAGGTGATCACCTATGTATAATGGAATGTGTGGATGGCCTTGGGGGATGATGGGAAGAGATGCTACCTAGGAAACAATCAGAGAAGAGAGACAGGAGCCCTCAGTGGCTTAACGGTCAGAAGAAGAAACTAATGCATCAAGCAGTTAAAAGTGGAGGTTGGAAGTGTGTAATTGCAGACCTGCAAGATTATGTTAATATGACATTACAATAAAATTGAATCAGTTCCTCTAGTTCTGTTTCCTGTCTGATTTATCTGGGAGGGCTTGACACATGGGATGCTGCAACCATCATAACTGCACGCTTCTCACCAACTACCCAAAGGGCAATCACACAATCACAGGGATGCTGCAACAGCCACAACTTTTGAGGACCGGTTGTAAGTTGTAAGTCCCCTCATTCAGTGGTTGTTAGATGAGGACTGTCAGTAATGGACTGAGGACTAGAATCTGTTGTAGCAGGGTGTTCTTACTTGAAACATCACCAGACTCAGCAAGGGAAGAGTTTAATTCCTTAATTTTCCTAACCTTGTTCTTGTTGTTGAAAGCAAGGGCCCGGACCTTGCAGTTGGCTGGGTTGGTGTTCTCCTTGGGAATGTCCTTTAGAGCCCTGTGGGTTATGTGTGCATAGACGGGGACTTGCGATAAGTTGCGCCATGCATCACTCTTTGCCAGGACTTCATCTGTGACTTCCCAGAGTCCCATTGAACCATCTCGGGAGCCTACCACAAACAAGCAAAGATCAATCACATGTCCAAGAAAGGACGATGCTTAACACAACGAGTTTATACCTCTCACTCTAAAATTCCTAAGAAATGCCCTCACCAAGCAAAGAGACTAATAATAGCACTAGTTGCATAATCAAATTTGCATATGTTTGTCAAATTTCAGAAATTCAGAGCTTCAGTCTTCCAAACTCCTTGCTTTATGGTAGTCCTTGAGCTACGATAGTAATTGGAACTGAAATTTCTGTTGGTAAGGAATGCAGTTGTAAAGCATGACTTCACAATGCTGCATCGCTTAGTGACAGCAATCCCTGCAGTCTCCACTGCATCATCAAGTGAGCATTGTGGGTCATAACCAGTACTTCTCTTCTTGCAACTTCTTGCTAGCTTCCAACAGTCAAGGTCAGTGGGGAAGCTGGCAGGAAGTTGCAAGTCCCAGGTGGCTCGCAAGAAGGCAGCCAGGCACATTACTGCTATCGAGTGGGAGAGAGTGTGCAAGTGAACAGGGGGGCATAGCACAAATGGAGCAAGGCTCAGGGAAGGTGCACAAAGGTATGTGGGTACCTGGGGAGTGTAGGTCAAGCACAGATAGACTCAGGGTCAGTGCAGAGATTTACCCAAGCAATTTGCGACCTCTGCTGGCTTCCCCATTGATTTGCTTGTGGGAAGCTGGCAGGGAAATTATGGTCACATGACTGCAGGATGCTGTACTCATAAGTACAAGTTAGTTGCCAAGTGCTCAGATTCCAATCACATGACCATGGGGGTGCTGGGACAGACATAATTTCAACGATCAGTCATCACCACCACTCAATCAGTGCCATCATAACTTCAGGTGGTTGCTGAATGGGTGGTCATTAACTGAGAACTAAAGAGGTAATGGTTTCCCCTGCCAGTCATGGTCGACTCTAGAGGGTGGTGCTCATCTCCGTTTCACAGGCGAGGAGCCAGCGTTGTTTGAAGACGTTTCCATGTTCATGTGGCCAGCATGACTATAAGCCAAGGTGCGTTTATACATACATGTATAAATGAACTTTAGTCACTTCTCAGAAATGCGTGCCCACATCCCAAGCGCTGTGGAACTAGGCTGATCAATATTAGTTCCATTTTGTACAGACACACAGCCCAAATTGCAGTCTATTTGGGCGGATGCTACACAGTCTAATTCTGATATTTAAAGAGGCCAGGAATACCATTAGGAAATGCTACAGTAGGATGTCATAGAGCAGGGGTGTCCAACTTTGGCCATTTTAAAATGTATGGACTTCAACTCCCAGAATTCCT
>JANHZU010001217.1:0-13101 GCA_032468055.1 Acrochordus granulatus
AAAGTGTGTTTGTGGGGGAAACAACCCTCTGAGATACAGCAACCCAGTCTCTGCTTGAACACATATACCAACAGAAGCCAACTACTTCCAAAGGTCATTTGACCACTGTCAAACTTGTTTGGACATTAGGATGTTTTTTCTTCCTACCCTTCAGCTGACATCTGCTTCCCTGTCACTCAAGACCATTAGTACGTGTCCTGAGCTGTGGGGTAATCAAGAAGAGATCTTGATCTTGGTGTGTGTCACCCCTTTAGGCAACTGGAAAGTGTTATTAAAGTCATTCCTCTATTGTCTCTTCTCAAGGGTAAACATACAGATATCTCCTTCTTTCATGATTTCCAATGCCCTTGTTACCTTTTTCTGTACCTTTTCCATTTTCCCTGAATGCTCTTGAACCAACTACTGCATTCAAAGTGGAACCTAACCAAGGAGGCAGTGGAGCCTGGATAATTTGGTTGGCAGAAAGAGGGTTAAAACAGCCCCTCTCCAGCTTTTCCCAGTATATCTGTAGTAAGCAAATAGTTGCTTTAGTCTGGCAAGATTCTGTCTATAGGTGAAGAACAATAAAGGAAACTACTCTTAAGTAACTGCATGGATCATTCTTGGTTCTTGGGGCCTGAAAAAAATGTTAAAGAGCAATAGAATAAAAAAAGTATGAATGTGATGTTTCTGCCTCAGGTTAGAAACTGGAATTAGTAGTTGTATAAATGTCTGGTCTTTCTTTTCATTACAGCACAGCAGTTTGTTGAGGAACACCTGGGGAGACACTTTGGCTGTGGTTAATTATTGCAGAGATGATCCCATAAGATAGTGAAGGAGATGCTTCCTTCCTCATTTCGAGATAGGTCAAACTTTGTTGGTGAACTTCTTGGAAGAGAGATAGATGCTTTATTACAGTCATAAATCAGCTCAAAACCAAAATGAAGTGTGAGACAGAAATAAAAGTCACAGTAAAATCAAAGAATGATAACACTGGTTTGATCAAGTTGTATTTTACAAACAGTACAACAAAACTTAGCCATATTAAGAGGAATAAAATCACATTGATTGGATAGTATCAATTATAAATAAAATGGATCTTGGTGACCTGGAAATTCAACCTGGTGGCATGTTATTAGATGCAACCAGGCATCTTCTAATGGGAGCAGGAGAACAAAATGTGGATTAGTGTTTCAGGAACTCCTTCTCTGCTGGGGTAAAATCCTTGTCCCAATGGGATACCTTGAAGGTTTCTTTCTAGAATAGTTCTTGGAAGAACATTAAATCTTGCCAGGCTTTGGGTTCTTCTGAATTTAGGAACATACTGTATCTAACCGGTGTGAAAAAGGAGTATGGTAGGCTGGTCTGTTTGGTCTTCCAGATCCTTGATGGTCATTTAAGGACTGCCTCTGCATTCTCATATCTCACCACAAGAAGTAAGTGGGAGACCATAGCACTTCAGTTTCTCACATAGGGTAGATTAGATAAAACAAAGTCCTCACTTGGAATTGGAGGAAAGAATTTAGATGGTGCCCTCTCTAGCAGGAGGAAGCACTGAGATGTGGAGAGTCTGGACAATAGTCTTGACTCAGATACTTTATTGGCCAAGCCTGGTTAGACACAAAAGGAATTTGACTCTGGTACAGCAGCTCTCAGTATACTTGCAACATCAATAAACAATAGTATAAGATAATACATACCAATGTTAGTTATTAGGTAAGTCTGCAGTCAACAGAAAGGAAATATTATAAAGTATAGAATTTATAGGTATGTATACACATTAGACAGAACTTCTAGGTAAATTAGAATCCTCTTCTGTTTTATCTATCATGTAGCATGAATCATATAGTATTATGACATATGATATGATGAAGATTTTTTTATTTTGTTTTAATGGTTTTATTTTATTTTTAAGGGTTTTTAATGTATGGTTTTTAGTGTTTTAGCTGAGAGTCTCCGGATTTTGGCGGCATACAAATTTAATAAATAAATAAAATAAAAATAAGATATGCGAGCTCCATCTGGGCTGAAAAAGGGTGAAGCTTATTTTAAGTCTACAATAGATAAGATTGAAAAGCAGATACCTTTCTAATGCACTGAACTGTAAGTTGTAGGAAGAGGTACGACATATTCAGACTTATAACTCTCTGTTACGCTAGCCAGTCTCAGTAAAAGTAGTTTTAGCCTTCCTGTGGAGTTGATATCTTTTTGAGTTATACAAAGTAGGAAAATGTCTTTACCAAGCTCCCCTGGCAAACTCATCTTGAAGACCCTTCCATAAATATGGCCACATACAATCTGGATGATTTTGGTCCAATTTCTTCCCTCTTTCCCTTTTCCTGAGGACAAAGACTCTGGGAGGGTGCAGAGGGGAGACCGTGCTTTGATAAGATCAAGATGACTGATGGAAAGACGATTGTCTCAGCAAACTTGCAGTAAGAACCGGAGCAATGCTTTCACAAAAATATGGTGGTTTGGACACTTGCACCATGTGGGTCTTTAGCTCTTACAGGCACAGATGACTTTATGCCCAAGCTGATGAAGAAGCTTTGACTCTGGTCATAATTGTTTGCAGAACTACCTCTCCCTGAGAATATCTGACAGGTTGGGAGCATTCCAGGTCCATTCCCTTAAATGTTGCTCGGAGGTCCTAGGCATACATCAATCAGTGTAAAAGATTTCACAGTCTTGCTTCTGATAGGCCTGTGTTCATTGGGATGAGACGTAAGTCCTTAGTTGCGGTTGTTGGCAAGGATTTCCCTGAGAAAACATTCAGACTGCGGTAACTTTTTTTCCTGGACACAGCTTTACAATTGATTTGATACTAGCTCCCACCTGAACAAAATAACTCTGTATCTTCAGATCTAAACCTGAAGCAACGGAAGTGCTCTGGAAGCCAGCAATGTAAGTCGATGAGTCACAAGTTGTAGATGAGAATTCAACAGACTCTCTAAAATCATCGAAGTGGCTAATCATGACCTGCTGACTTACTCTACACTGAGACACATTTCTGTAAGAGACTTGCAGGGTCCAACTTCAGTTTTCAGGGATTACTGAGGTTCAACGGATGACCCAGGAAGCTAGTTTCTCTCAGCTTAACCTACCTCTCAAGGTGGGACACAATGGAGAGAAGGACATTTTTGAGAGGCCTTTTGAGGAGCTCACAGAAACCATTAGAAAGTGGTGTGTCATCAACAACTAGTTTTGTGTTAGGAATGTTAAACAAGACCTAAAGTCTTGTAGCCACTGAATCCCTCAAATGAAAAAAAATTCCTTGCATATTTATTTAGTTTTATTTATTTAGCATATTTATATAGTTGCCCATCTGACAAATAGGTGTTGTAGGGCATACAGCACAACAAAAACTTCCATAACAACCTAAAACGAGATGACAAAAATAAATGAAAAAAACATATAAAGTAAATGTACAAAACATATGTGTTTTCCACCAATATTTGTGACAGTTGGGATTTCTGTCCCCCTCCCCAGCTGTCATACACTCCCATCTTGCCTTCACAGTGGAGGCTACTCAACAGTTTTGAAAAGAAAGACCCACCCTTCTATTAAAAGTCCAAGAAAAGTGACCTGAAGATGTGATGTGAACCAAAATGTAGTCAGTGTCAGTTTGCATTAAGTGACTCTGCGGTGGCCTGCACATGAGTCACATAGGACAAAGAAATGCAAGAAGTTGAAATATGAATCATTCATGGCAAACAGAAATGGAGGGCCAAAGCAAAGAAGAAAGCCGGGGGAAAACTATGGGCTTGACCAACGTTTCTCAATCCCAACAATTTTACGTTGTGTGAACTTTAACTCTCAGAATTCTGGGAGTTGAAGTCCACACATTTTAAAGTTATCGAGGTGAGAAACATGGATAATTATTCCATTCCAGAACTGGCCAAGCAATTGTGTCCAAGAAATGCACTTCAATGGCTGCAGCTCCAGCTGAAGGCAAGGTCGAGTGAAGCATTTCAGAGCTCCATTGTAGGTCCTATGCTGTTCACAGTATCTTTACATCACCTGCATGTGGAATTAAGCCATAGTATTGTACACTCACCTTTTGACCGAGGACCACGTTTTAAGCAAGAGGGATGGGTTGACCGAGATTATGGCTTACTTTACAAACAATGGTTTAGCACAATGTGAGAGCAGGATGGTCTTCAGGGTATGGCCAAAAAAGCTGACGGCCACGATGGTGGGACTGAAACCCCACCAGTTATTTTATATATGTGACATGTGAAGCACATGAAAAGTGTTCGGAGTTTCAACTGTAGCATTCCGTTCCCAACTTGAGTCTTTGGACTCTATATCTAAATGGACACTTCTGGTGCAAACCCAGTCCTTACCTTTTAAAGGCATAACTAGATTTCCCTTGACGGAGTTTTAAGTCATAGTTTTAACAAAACTGGACATCAAAGTGAGCCATCAAGTTTAG
Source organism: Acrochordus granulatus (assembly GCA_032468055.1). Classification (NCBI taxonomy): domain Eukaryota; kingdom Metazoa; phylum Chordata; class Lepidosauria; order Squamata; family Acrochordidae; genus Acrochordus; species Acrochordus granulatus. Next base: position 4,415 of record JANHZU010001217.1, read on the forward strand.
CAAGTAATTCTTAACCATATTGTCTATGTATCTGTATTGTCTTCCTTTGAAACGCTCCAAGCGTTGTCGTTTCAAATGTTTTCGGCTACTCCTGGAAATTCAATCTGCCTTGCCTGCAAGAAATTTATTCTGCTCCTGAGAATTGTCTCTTTGCTCATGCTCACTCCAGGAACACAGGCAAGAATTAGAAAATTTGCCACCAGCATATTGTGCTGTGTGTTAATAGAAGCTAATGTATTTCTGTTTTCCGTTATTATAGCTGATTAAGCTAATGTCATCGTTCTTTTCATTTCTCTGCCAAAAGATATTACGCTAATTTAATGTCTCTGAAAATGACTAAGCAGAAGTTTTAGGACGGCCACACATACAGTCAGTGTCCTGCCTTGGGATGAGTTCGGGAAGATGAAAGAACCTCAAGGAACAGCTAGATTTCCATAGCTCTTCCAATGACATTTCTGCCCCTTCCTCTCAGACTGACTTTTCAAAATGTAGTAGTGGGATGTGCGAATCAGGCAAACCCTAGAGGGAAGTGTTGATATGGGCCTGAGGTCTCCAAGTCAATTCGCAAATATTTTGACACGGAGATCCAGACCAAGGTGTCAAATCACATAGATCTGGGCTTCAGAATCAAATCAAGAGAAGAAAACATTTCCGCAGAAGCACCGGTATTTTTCCACAGATAGGCAGGTAAGAAGACTTTCAAACAATATGGCCAAATGTTCTGAAGTATTTATATTTGTAGCTTCATTTTTTAGGCTTTCTTCCTTACTTCTCGTGCTTTTTAATGATTGTTATGATTATTCAGTGTCGGCTTCATCCTGATTCATCAATATTGTGACACGTATTTACACTTTCCTTTTTAAAATTTGTTTAGCACAATAAAATTATTAAACAGTTGAGGAACAAAGAACGGAAGTCTCTGAATCATCCACCTCTGTTCAGAGGCATCTCACTCAACAAAGATTCAAATCAGCTTGCAGATATGTAAACCTTATTTGTCCGTGTGGAGCAGTCATCAAAATATTGGACTGGCCCCAACTGGAGAGCCCAGATGTAGTCCTCCACACTAGCTAATTTTGGGCAAGTCATTCCCTCTCAAAAGCCAGCCTACCTCATAGGGAGATGGTGGTGGGTGAAAACAGGAGGATGTATGCCTCTTTGAACTTCCAAATCAAAAAGTGAATGATTGATTATTTGCCTAAGTGAGATCTCTGGGTTGATTTGTTCAATGATCCATTTGTTTTCTTGGCTATCTATGGTATTCTCAAGGGTCTTTTTCAGATCCAAAGTTCCAAAGTATCAATACTCTTCTTCTCCTGCTTCTTTAAAGTCCAACCTTTGCTTCCATAGAGTATCACAGGGAATACCATGGCTTGCACAAGTCTGATATTTGTAAGTAAAGACACATCATGGCACTTGAATATCTTTTCTAAAGCCTACCGAGTGCATCTTTCTTGACTGCTGGTTCCTTTTTTACTGATGGTTGATCCTAAAAGGCAGAATCTCTCTCACACTTTGATATGTTCATTGTCAGTTCTAAGGCCTGTTGTCATTAGCATGGTCTCCTTTATATTTAATTTTAGTTCCATTTTGTCACTGAGCTCTTTCAATTTTATCTGCATTTTCAATTATTAGGGTTGTGTCATCAGCATAGCTTTCCCAAAGCTGAGAGTTAAGCATCGTCCTGAGACTAGTTTTTCTCCAAGCCAAGATTTCATAGCTAAAGTAAAGGTAAAGGTTTCCCGTACCAGTTGTAGCCAACACTAAGGGGAGGTGCTCATCTCCATTTCATAGCTGAAGAGCCAGTGTTGTCTGAAGATGATTCCGTGGTTATGGGGCTGGCATGACTATAAGCTGGGGCACACAGAATGGTCACCTTCCCACCAATTTAGGTGATGCCTATTTATCTACCTGCATTTTGCATGCTTTTGAACTGCTAGGTTGGCAGGAGTTAGAGCAAATAGTGGGAGCTCACCCCATTATGCAGTGTGTGGGTCTCAAACTCAGGCTGCCAACTTTCCAGCTGACAAACGCAGTGTCTTAACCACTTAGCCACCATGCCTCTGAGAGCTAAGGGCCCTCAAAAATGCTCCAGCAGCGGTGATACAGAGAACAGGACAAAGACAGATGCTAATAAAACAAATGGAAGTTTAGGCTGTGCCTGCAGATAAATCGTATAGGAAAGGTAGATAAAAAAAATCCAATAAATAAAACCAATAATAAAAATAAAGTACCCTACCCTAAGTAACTTAAATTAAATTATTTCAGAAAGTAGCTCCATGATCTGTAGATTTTTATATGAAATCCTGGACAGAACAAATAACTTGGGTTTCTGTAATGATGAAAAGCACAATAAGCTCTTGCAAGAAAAACTACTTATTCTTTCGCGACTGGGTAAGTTTTTTTAAAAATGCATTTAAATGAATATCAGACTGCCAATATAAAAAAAATGCTGGAAAACAAGTTACTAGTTTTACAGTGTTCAATTCACATCTAAAAGTTAAGAGTGCAGGCAACCAGATTGTCTTTGAACAAATTTGGAATTAAATTAGACAAAAAAATAATCCATAGGCTATGATGCAGAAGTATCAAGAGAACTGAGCACCTACCTCAGTTGGTGGCAGAGCAGGTTGAAAAATGAAAGGATGTTGGACTCTTTAAAGTACGTCCATCCTAGAAAGTTCCAACCCAACAGTTTCAAAAGTTTCACAACAACAAATGTTTGATTTTTAAGAGGATAATGGGCCTCCTACACTACTTTTAAAAGCAATTAAGGTAATTAATCTCCAGAGAGACCACCAAGCAGTCCACAGATAAGCTCTGCTGCCCCAGGGTGGAGAGCATTTTATTGCAATTAAAAACAACTTACAAAAAGTGTTTTAAAATTTAGCTCTTATGAAAGATCAAAGCTCCTTTTGCTCTTCTGCACCACCATCTTTCCTGGAATAGCTCTTGGGATTAGTGCAGCTTTTTCCAGGAAAGACTCATTCTGCGCTGTTCCTTGGAGGGCACTTTCAAAGCCTGAAATGGATGTGTAGTAAAAAATCAACGAGTCAGAAATAAAGATAGAGCCTTCATGATATATGGGTCTAGGAACAAGCATCCTCTTGCCGACCTAGTCATGCCAGAAAGACAACTCAATCAGGAGATGACAAGGCAAAGGCAGATAAGGAACAGGGAGAGCTAAAGCAATTTTAATCTATGTTTGTTTTGAGGAGGAGAGAAGGGAAGGGAAATGAAAGGGAGGCTGCAAAATGGAGAGCTTTGGAGAGATCGGGGAGGTAGGGCATGCATATATTTATTATTTATTTATTTACTTACTTGCTTACTGACTTATTACAGGGATTTTTATAACCCCCATATCTAAGCTGGTGGATGGTCTACAATGACAATAGGAAGAGGCATCCAACCAAATGCCTCATCAGGAAAGCAAGAATAAAACACATTTAAACAATTAGGAGAGCAGCAATCAAGATGATTCTACCCAATGAGGTACTAGAACTGGAACTCATTTTCTCCTGGTTTCTAGCCTTTTGAGCCAGGCTAGAAAGTGGTTTTGGCCTTAACCACTAGACCAAACTGTTGGTTCTCTGGCCAGGGGGGTCTGTGCACTGACACCCATTTTCACTGCATTGAGAATTCACCCTTGGCTCAAAGTCACCCAGCCGCTCCTCATGCCTGAGGTGGGGCGAGAACTCACAGTCTCCTGATTTCTAGCTTCGTGCCTTAACCACTAGACCAGACCGTTGGTTGTCTGACCAAAAGTTCTGTGCATTGACACTTTTTGAAAGACACCAATTACGGAAGATCTGGAGGAGTCTGCGGCAGAAAGAAGGGAAACGGAGCAACCGCACCATCACACCAACCCTTGGCTGTCCTCGGAGAAGTGACGTCCAGGGGATTGGAGAGACCATTCCCTGAATACTGGTCTGGGCAACGGATGTGTCCAATGCATCAACTTGTCACGGGAAGGCGACGAATTCACAAGGTTGTGATTGCGGAGCACATCACATCATCCACTATGCGTGATGTGCTTCGATTCCAGAGCCACGACAGAGACGACAAAAGACAATCGTCCAACCTAAATAAATATATGACTGTTTCAGTTTAAGTACGTTTTAGCGTTCTGACTGTTGGATTCCATCAGTTTCGGATAAGTACTGGTGCTTGGAATTCCAGGGAAGACTTAATAAAACTGCCTCAGGGACTGATGAATTGTTTAAAGGCTGTGAAAGAAAATGTAAGCTGTGATTTGAAGCAGGAAAATCCACTTTAACTCATCATTTTTGCCCACTTTATCAATCTCTACCCTCTGTTCTTTTAAATCATACGTCAGTATCTTGCCTGTCCAGATCAAATGAGCTCAGAATGGAAAGGACCGTCGTTTAATTGGGTCCAATCCTTCGGTCTGCATAAATTCACACTGATATATATATATATACAGTACATAAAAGAGGCATTATGCATCCCATAGAGTGTCATTAAGTCACAAAGAGATTTGAAAAATTTATTTGGCGGATTGTAGCAGCAGCATGCTGCAGTTCCCTGACCTTCAGTGCGATGAATTATGGCATGGCCGCCCCCAGCAACACATCATGATCCTGAGTAGCTAAATAAAAATGTAATTCATTTCTCGATATTTATAAGGAGTAAAGCCACCACTCGGCCCCCATAATGGCAATGGCCTTGACAAGCTGAACATGAATCACCCACTTCTAGAGCTGAAACGGGATGAAAAAAATCCAAATTAAAAACAAGCAGGACTTTAATCCGCGAAGGAGAGAATCACAGAAAAAGGAAACGCCTGGAGGAATTAGCATTTTGTCCTACCCCTCTTTTTGAAGGAAACTGACACAATCTAATTCCTAAAGTGGACTGGAATAACACAATCATCTTCCTTGGTTTTTTCGCCCCTCCCTCTCCAAAATGTGCAGTACAGTTTTCAGCTTCAAGGCAAAACCGCCATCCGCACGGTCGCTAAAATATCATAAAAACTATATTTCAAGATAAAATATTCCTGCAGACAGAAACACATTTAGAAAGGGGATATTTTGCGAGAAAGTCCACTCGGAAATATAATTTGAAAAAGAGGTTTCTCTGTTGAATATACAGTCTCCTGGCTTCTAGCCTGGTGCCTTAAGCAATAGACCAAACTGGCTCCCAAATTGTGTGTCTATGTGTGATGTGTGTCTGTGTGTGTGTACAGAATCAAATATGCAATAGAACTATGGATTTAATTTGAAAAAAAAAATCCAAATTAAAAATAGGCAAGACTTTAATCCATGAATGGCAGAATTACAGAAAAAGGAAACGCCTGGACGAATTAGAAGTTTGTTCTCTCCCTCCCCGTGAAGGAAACTGACACGATGGTCTTTCTTGGTATATTTCATTTCATTTATTTTATTTGTTTATTTATTTAATTTATAGGTTGTCCAACTCACTACTGAGCCACTCTGATGGCTTAAATTAATTGTGTTATTTATTTAATTTATGGAGCTATCTCAGAGCAATGACTCTAGGCAGTGTCCAAATAGTAAAACCACCATAACGATATAAACCCGTTATGCCCCAATTAAATGATAACCCCCAAACCGAAAAGATCCATCACAAGTAGAGCTCACCCCAGTGCCTGGGGGAACAGCCCAGGTCTTCAGAGTCTTACTTAAAGCCCACAGAGTTAGGGACAGCCAAACTTCAAGGAGTACTTTTTTAAAGGGTAAAATCTCCCCAAGTGGCTTGATGTAACCCAGAAAATAAACAAATAAAAAAAGAAGATAGGATCATATGAAACTTGTCGCTAGAACAAGCCCACATGTAGCAGAAATCGAGTGGCCATGATCGCATCCTCACTTAACAGATGTCCAAGCTATGTAGGATCACTTGAGGACCATGAATGAGAGCTGAACATACACAGAGTGAAGACGTTACCAAGAAAGCTCTTTTTCTTTCTTCCATCAGCCTAGTTTGTTTCACAGGTACGTTCACCGGTGGGCCTTTGACACTGGTCATGGAATATGCACATCAGAGCCAGATACTTTTGTTGGCCAAGCATGGTTAGATACGCAAGGAGTTTGACTTTGGTACAGCAGCTATGAGTATTCTTGCAACATCAATGACAACAGTATGATAGCGTTAGTTGTTACATCAGGATGCAAATCCTAGATCCTCTGGATAAATGCTGTTAACCATTGCCAGAATAGGCCTGGATTCATATAAGCAGTGTTTCTCAACCTTGGCCTCTTGAAGATCTGTGGACTTCGGGTCCCAGAATCACCCAGCCAGCATCCACGCATCTTCAAGCAGCACAAGGTTCAGAAACACCAATTAAAACTCTCCTGTTCTTAAGCTAGTGATGCAAAGCTAAGGAAACATCGGAAGGGAAGGTTGCTCACTGAGACCCTATGATAGGGAAGGGAAGTTTGGGCTTACGAGAAGGACAGGGGGAAATCCGTGGGAGGGAGGGAGCTAAGAGTCAAGAGCCCAGAAGAAACGATGACTTCCAGAACAAGAAGCCGGTTCTTCGGCATCTGCCGATTCCCAGCACTAGTCATATCTAGGACAAGCCAGGATAAGTGACAATGCGGTGGAGCCAGGGGTTCATTCGGAAGTGAAAGGACCTCCCATAACGTGGTGCAATCACTCCATCTCGAAAGAACTGTGTTTCTCCAGTTTGTCACTTGGGGATTTCTGGGGGTTGACATCCGCCCATTTCAATTGCCGAGCTGGAGGAACGCTGCTCTCGAAGGCTGGGAGCAGGCTTACGAAAGCCACCACCTCGGAGGAAAGGAGAGAAACAGAAATATGGGCGCGTTGACTGTATTTTAAGAAAAGCTGAGATGAGGGTTGAGAAAAGTCTTCACCTAATGGTCTGGGGGAGCAAAGACATCCTGTTTCTCTCGCTTTCCTTTTTGGGGAACTCTTTGCATTGAGTGAGAGCAGGGAGATGAGTGCAACCAGGCAACGATGTGTGAACCTGCCTTCTCTCAGGTCTTTTTCATGCACACTCCAACCCAAATTTTGACCTGGGATTGAGCTGCAGTCCTACCTTAGTTCTCTCATTAGGAGCAGATTCTTCCTCGGTGCTCCTTTCCAGACTGTCTTGCATTCTCCACAATTGCGATGTTAAATCTTATCCAAGTATTTTTTTTAAACATAGAAGGGTGTCTGACGATCCCCAAATTTAACACGACGCCCCTTTGAACCCTCCCGTGCCCTCTTAAGTATCAGCCTTTGGAAGCTGAGTCCACCTTCCCCAGACTTCAAACTTCAAAAGCATCATGCATTTTTGAATGTTTGGAGATTCATTTTTCCTTCTGTTGCAAAATGTCAATGTAGCAGTTGAAAGCAGTTTGACGTACAGTGTGTACCTCACCCCCAATGTAAGAGCTTGAAAGAAACCGGCAAGTACGCATCACGAATTCATCGAAGACCTAACCGTCAGCATCAGTACACCAGGCCGTAAAACAGATCCCCATAAAACATGACAAATACCTTGAGTCGGGACTGAGTGAGTCCGAGCACTGCGAACTGTTTGAGCAGGCGCAGCGTCACGTTTCGTCCGGCTTAGCCCAGTGCTGCAAATTTCATTTCCAATTTAAACACACCAAACATTATTAATTCATATTCAATTTACTTCCAAGGGAACAAAGAGAGAGGAAAACAGAGCCCGGGGACTGAGAATGCAATCACACATTCCCAATTTCAGTTGGGAAGATGCGGAGTTAAGCAGTCACGCCTTGCCTGGCTGTCCTCGACCTGCACAAGTGGCCGCTCCCAGAATTCTCTCCAGTCACTGGTGAGAGTTCTGGGAGAGGAGGTCCACGCGTGGAAAGGGGGTCCAGGGGAGAACGTTGCGATGGGATGAGGCAAACACGGAGCCCAACTCAAACGAGAGATGTCCAAAAGTCCAGTCTTCAGGAACAGGCTGCTTTATGTCCTAAACCTGGGGTGAAACCCGCCACCCGCACGTCATGAGCACTGCTGGTGGCAGTTTGACGGGTCCCAATTCAGGAAGAGCTGAACCACCGTCTTCTGCACAAAAGCAGAAAGGCAAAGATGAGATTTGACTGGTAATGCGAACGCGGGAATATCTGGAGATGAGCAGCCGTTTTGCTGTGCTGGTGGTGGTGAGGAGGACCCCTCCGTTTGAATACCTTGGGCAAGGTTTCTCAACCTTGGCAACTTCAAGACGGGTGGACTTGCTGGCTGGGGAATTCTGGGGGATGAAGCCGCGCATCTTAAAAGTGCTGAGGTCGAGAAACACTGAATTAAGGTCCAGATTTTTTTTTTTTGACATACGACACATGAGCTGTCCTCGATCCTTATTTGGAGATCACGGAGACGTGAGTGAGTCTTCCGTCTGTGTTTAATTCCTTGTCACCAACTTCCTTCCCTTCAGTTCATTCAGGCCTCCGAGGCATAAATTACTCAGATTTAATCATCCTAGGCATCACTGGCTGCAGCATGGATCATCCCATGTTTGTACATTGTAAAAATGATATAATGGATGTTATTTTTCTGTAATCAAATCAAGCTCAATTATTTGCTGCTCAAAGCCATAATGGCTTCATTAATATGATTATCATTGGCTCTGAGTACCACTCCTGACCCCGTAGCAAAGACTGAACATACTGGAAAGCCCTCTGCAGCAAGTCCTTGCAATGGTAGACCGGGGAAGAAGATGATCT
>JANHZU010001217.1:45742-62200 GCA_032468055.1 Acrochordus granulatus
GAGTCCTAGTGCTCTCTGAGCTTCATTGTTTTTTTGCAGATGTTTCATTATCAAACTAGGTAACATCATCAGTGCACTGATAATATTACCTAGTTTGGTAATGAAACGTCGACAGAAAAACAATCAAGCTCAGAGAGCACCTAGGACTCTACTGTCATTGCACCTGTGACCGTTGCAGTACCTCCACAGTCACATGATCAGAATTTGGGCACATGGCAACTGGTATGAATTTATGATGGTTACAAGGTCCTGGGGTCACGTGAATGCCATTTGCAACCTTCTTAACCAGTTTCCGACAAGCAAAGTCAAAGTTAACAACTATATGAGTCAGTCACTCAACAACTGCAGTGATTTGCCTAACAGCTGTGGCAAAAAAAAAGTTGTAAATTTGGGAACGACTCATTTAATCACTGCGTAACTTAGCAATGGAAATTCTGGTTCCAATGGTGGTTGTAAGTCAAGGGCTACCTTTATACCAAATGGGCCAAGTAAATTAGCACTGCTTTCTATTCTGCATAGTTATCTTAACCATCTTCTTTTTTTACTTTATAACCCAAATGTACATGTCTCCTACTCTTCTGAATCCAGGCAATTTGCAAGCTGCATAACTGGAATAAAATCTTAAGCTTGGTTCATAAAATCAATAAATAAAAACAAAATATATTTTAAAAACTCGGGATTCGGTGACCTGTGGGGCAGATTCCTTCTGGATGTGTCTGGCTACCCATTTTCGCTTTCCTTTTTTTCTGCCTTTATTGTTTGCAGCAAGAATAATCTTTAAGGGAGGCAGGTTTTGCAGGAAGAAGCTAGTTTGCTTCGTTTGACTTCATTCTCCGTGCATTTAACCCGGTTACTGAATTCATCTCCTTTTTGAATTTGCAGGATAAAGCAAACAGACAAAAGGGCTGGTTTTGCAGAATATACTTACCCCATCAACAGACATGCACAAACACTAAACACATTTAAAATGAATCAGGCTTAATTGAACTTGTTAATCATGTTGTCCAAATGCGCTGTCGGTAGGAAAATATTCCGGTCTCCGCAGCAGTCTGGTTTTATTTTAGGCAGAAAATGTTCTTATTTTTTGCCATGACTCCAGATTTATATTTGAGTCTTTTTCTTTGTTATTAATTTTCAGATTTTCACTCACTGATGCAGCCGGTTTCCATGAGCCCTTGCCCTGATTTTTCCATATTCTTCTTCTTCTTTTTAATTCGATTGTGGGTCTCTTTGGTTGAGGAAAGATAAACGCTTTCTGGGGTGTCTGGGGTGGCTACAGTCCTGCCACTAAGAAGTTTTAGTGGGAGCGAAAGACAGGTTATGACGTGGAAGTCCGCAGTCCGCTGGCGTTGGGCAACCGATACGCTGAAATAAGTAAATGACGCTTCTGTCTTAGGATGACCACTAGGCAGACCTACCCGAATTTGGCCATTTCAGCAGGACGGCTGTCCTAAGGGGGCGATGCCTAGCTGGATTTTAGCCCATTCCACCTTGATGTTCCTGCCCTACTTTAACGACCCCTGGAAATACCCTAGAGAGAGAGGAGGAGGAGGAGCCACAGCCAGAGAAGAGGCATCTTGGCCCAGGGGAGGAACGAGGACATGGCAAGCATCTCAGGAAGGACCCCCTCCGGTTCCCTGAGAAGCAAAGCGGAGGGAGGAGAGATGCGCTTTGCACGATCCGCAAAGTACATCTTACACGACGAATGGGCCCTTCGGGGTAGTTCAGACGAGAAACCCACGCCTGCGCAGCGATCGCAGAGCCTCGCAGGTCCGAAAGCGCATCTCTCTCGCCGCACCTCTGCTCTCCGGGAGTCCCTTTTGAGACGCTTTCTCCACTTCCGTTTCTTCTGTGGGCTGAGATGTCTCTTATTTGACCACTGCCCTGGCTGCAGCTCTTCATCCGCTTGTCTTTCAAGGATGTTCCCGTAGGCATCGAAAAACTCTCGCGAGAATGTACAGGTAGTCCTCAATTTATGACCAGTCACTAAGCAAAGTTACAACCTACCTGGAAAAGGGGAGTTACGAACTGGCTCCAACAATCACAGCCACGCCGGTCCACCATTCTGCATTCTTGAGTCTTTCATGGAGGAAGGTTTCAAGCCATGTGAAAGCGTGACTGCACTTTGGGCACTCAGCAGCACAGCCACATTCACGTCTGTTTGCGGCGACCCGTGGTTATGTGGTCACATCTTTACAGTGGCTTTGCTGAAAACCACAAGTTACTTTCTGGCAAAACTGTGCCATAGCAAACAATGGGTTCGCTAATGACTGTGGCATTCATTTGACAACCACTGTGCTCACTTAACAACCACCACAAAAAGGGTTATAAAATCAGGTCAGTCATGGGAATGACCCAATTTACAACTGGCAGGTTCCATTATGGTTGTATGTCAAGGACTATCTGTATTAGCATATTGGGGGGACAGGTGGCTGTGGGAGCCAGGTTGCAATTCCCTTTTTCCAGGTCGGTCGCAACTTTCCATGAACGCCAAAGACCACCCTTCCCCGAAAATCCATTTATTTGATCGGGACGCAGGCCTCTTTTCTCGGAACGTGTCGCCACACGCTGAAAGCTGTTCACGAGAAGGCGCTCTTTCCAGCCAGATGAGAGAGCACAGCTGCCCAGATATGGCTGGTGCTCCTCCTTCCTTTGCAAGGCTCCCTTGGATGATTAAAAGCACCGGAGGCCTGACACCTGGGTAGCCAAAGGATTTCTCCCCTCTAAATCTTTAACTTGCGATTCAGCGAGGGAGGGAGGGGTCTCAAGCCATGCACACCAACCGTCACGAGAAAAGCGTCTGCAAAGCTTGAACAAACGTGGTAGCTCAGCGCTTGAAGAACATCCGGCGCCACGTTGGCCAACTGGCAAGTAGCAGCTGTTTTATGCATGGAGGTAAATGTAAAAACTGCAGGTGACTTGCACCCGAACAGCACTCATCATACCTGTAATCATAAGCGCACTTTTGTCCAAGTGCAAATTTTATGGAAGCCACCTGCTCTTCCCCATTCCTCGATGGAAATTAAAACCCTGTGGCTTAATTGCATTGTGCACTGCTCACACAGACAGGATTTGTGTCTGCCTTTCTCATTCAGATTGAAGGAGAGCTCTAAGGACTTGGGTTGTTGGAGATGGATGGGAATCTCTGTTTTTTCCTACAGTCTGAGGGGTCTGGTTCACCATAGGTGGTGATGTGAATTATTTTTAAATCCTTCTTTAGGCTTGGAAGGTAAGCATGGTCGGAACTGGTAAAAGAAGAGGAGGAGGAGGCAGAAGAGGAGGGGAGGAAAAGGAGGAAGAGGGGAAGAAGAGAAGGAAGAACAGGAAGAAGAGGAGAGGAGAGGAAGAAGAGGAGGAGGAGGGAGAGGAGGAGGAGAGGAAGAAGAGGCAGAGAAAGAAGAAGAAGAGAGGGGGAGAGGAGGAGGAGAGAAAGAAAGGGAGGAAGAGGAGAAGAACAAGAAGAGGAGGAAGAGGAGGAGAGCAAGAAGAAGAAAAGGAAGAAGAGGAGGAAGAGAGCAAGAGGAGGAGGAGGAGGAAACTGAAATATAGTATGTACGTATGTGTGTGTACACACAAATGCGGGGAATGGTCGAGAAACCCTGGTCTGCTGCTGGCCTAATGTGAGTTGGCTGACGGGCGTCGTTCAGCTTTCCAATCTCGAGTGAAAGAGGCGCCCGGCCGAGGCGGGAGTAGAACCCGGGTCTCCCTGGGCCCCTGAGCGCCCCCTGGCCTGCCTCCGAAGGCTGCTGCCTCGCGTGTCGGGGACGCGTGGCCGGGAGCGCCAGTGCGACGCGAAAGGGGATCGGCCCCGGCTGCCCTGCGACGGACGGGAGCAGCCGGGGCGTCGTCGGGCAACGGAAAGCCCTCTCGGTCTGCGGCCGCGGCCGTCGATGCCGGGGTGTCCTCTCCGGCCAGGAGCCGCTTGAACTGGCTTAGAGCCAGGTTGGCATAACCAGAGGAGAGAAACAACTTGGGGTTTGGTGAGGAAAGCTGAGGTTTTCTCGCAGATCCGTGGTGTTCGCGTTTTGCCGCCGAAGTCCAAAACTTGCCAGCGTGTCCTTTTTGAAAACAACCACAGCAACAACAACCCATTTCGCCGCCTCGTTCTTTTCACACGCGCCCCGAAACTCACCCGCACGCGCTTGGAACTCGCTCCAAGGCAAACGGGCTTAGAAGCAGCACGGCTAAATCCTGTCTCCCCGGCCCCCCCGTATCACATCTGCTCGTGCCACTTTTCCGCCCGTTACCTGCTTGGGACGTGCCAAACCTCCGAGCGTGAAAAGCGACGCCTCCTCGCTCAAAGGGAGAGCGACCGGGGCTGCTTTCAGTTTCAGTCCCTTTCGCGCGCCCGTCTCGGAACGTGCTGATTTTGAACGCAAGCTGTGATTTGAGGAAGGGGAATGTCTCAACTTACAACGGTTCCTAAGCATGCCAGGAAAACGGCTGGCGTTCTTCCAACCTCCAACTGCCCCAGATATTAGAAATCACGTGCTCACGAAAGTCCACCGAAGGAGTCTGTTCTTCTTCCCAATTTTCCCTCCTTTAAATTAGTCGACTTACTTGATGCTGGCTGGCCTTTGCCAAACGCTCGTTGGCTGAGTCGACGTTAGAAGAGGCTGTCTCGATGTTCGCTTCAATGCTGTCTGTAAATTAAAAGAAGAGCAGGTAATGATGTGGCGGAGAACAAATGCTGGACCGGTGCTGTTTGATGACTGCCCTGCTCGAACATCTCAAGCTACGTCTGAGGAGCTCACAAAATACTAAAGCGGTGCACAATTATGGGAGCAGAGTCTGAAGCAATTAGGGACAAACGCGACAGCTACAAACACCCAGAAATGTTCTTTCAAAGCCTTCCCCAGCCTCAGAATAATTTATAGGCACAAGACAAAACGGAAGCACTCATGCAAAGCATGTGCATGCACATCCACGTGCAGGGATCCCTCCTCAATGTATTTTAAACATACCGTATTTTGCAAACATTAAGTTTTCAACGCAAGGCCAAGGCATTTGTTGAACAGGGGTCGAAGAAGTCAAGATGTTGGCTGCAAGGGCAGGACTGAAGCCCTGTCCTTTTCTTACATGGGCGGGGCTTCCCTTGCACAAACATTTAGATGCTGTCTTGATTTTTTTTTTTTGAAATCATCCTGGGGATGCAGCCAAGGTGCAAAATCAATTGAACCAATTCAGGGTGCAAAATCAAAGGTGTGAGGCTATCGTGCCTCTCACATAAAGTAGCCTCAAGCTGGAAGGGAGAAGAGGATGACCAGATTTCCAAGAATAAAACTTGAGGCACGTTATTTAGTGATCAATTTATCACCCCACACGCACATGTACACAATCCTCTGGGAGTTAATGTTTGGAAGAACCTTTTCTATGAGAAAGCAATTTCTGACAGAAGTGGCCTGATCCATGATCTTGCTTAGCTACGGTTGCTAAAAAGAGATCAGACTTCACAATACATGGTAAAGGGTTTCATACTGCTAGACCTTATTTTGTTATTTTATGCACATGATCTTGCAAAGCCCCAATGATGGAGTAGTAGCAGATGGTGATGGAACCTTACTGAGATGAGTATAATCCTGCCAGCAGATATTTAGAAGAGGGTTCCTCGCTTGGTGCTCTTTCCTCTCACCCTGGTTTGCTCCTGATGCTTCAAAGAAGGAAAAGTGCCGTCCTTCCAAACCACATCCAAAGGCAGAACTTGCTCCAGCAACTTCTTTGGGTCAGAGATGCTAACTTAAGTCCTTGTTCCTACTGGTGAGCTGTGTTGTGTATAAGGAAGGGAAGTGAATGAAGAATGATGGGGTTTAAAGACCCCAAAGTCATATTTTGCACATTCCAGCTTTTTCTGGGTCTTCAAGGAAGTCAACGTTAGCGCCTCTTTCCTTGCATGGGTGACTCTTCAGAGAATACATCTAACTGTAAGTGACAGAGTGACAAAGGTCACAGAAATCATGGGTGCTTACTGTCAGGTGGTTAGAGTCATTCATATCTGCTCAGAGTAAATCTGAGAAAGAGACAGAGGGCATACAAGGGGGAGATGCTACCAGGGCAGTGGTCACGTAAGAGGAACTTGAGCGCCGGCCAAGTAAGCTTGTGAGATAGCCCTCTGCCTGGTTCACACAAAGATAAAGGAGGGAGAGGGAAGCACATTCAGACCTGCAAGATGTGTTACAAGAAAACAGACATGACGTATGTGGCATTGCTTCCTTAGTCTGTTCTACCTTGTTGGGCTGACAGCAGAAGACACTGCTGAGTGGAAAACACCATTGAACCGATTGTGATCGCATGTTCTTGCTGTCTACCCACCAAGAGACCCTCCTCTCTGGAAGAAGCATGACAGCAGGGAGAATGACATCTTCTGATAGGTCTCTGGGACGGGGTCTAGTATCAAACCATGAGCAGAGTTGGTGTATTTTCAAACCTTCTGATATGACAGATAGTATGAAGTGGAGTCCGGTGCTCATATACTGTGCAGTATAGGCATTAGCTCAACGAGAACTAAGTAAGGGATGCTCAGGTCCGAAACAGAACAGGGCAACTGCAGTTTTAATACTATCCATATCAGGGGTGTCCAACCTTGGCAACTTAAAATGTGTGGACTTCAACTCCCAGAATTCCTTAGCCAGCTATGACTGTTTGAATGTCCTCCCACACAGACATTATTGTGCACTAAACAGAAGAAGAAAAAAATAGGGGGAAATCTAGGCTAGGAAACTATTTCTTGACAGACCTGTTTTCATGCAAGGTGAGGATGGTCCAGTCTTGTTGAAAATTCCCCCACCCCATGCATTCATGGCAAACCTAGACAGTGTAGTAAGAAGCAGAGACATCCCCTTGCCGACAAAGGTCCGCATGGTCAAGGCCATGGTTTTCCCAGTCGTAATGTATGGCTGTGAGAGCTGGACCAGAAGGAAGGCTGAGCATCGAAGTATTGACGCCTTCGAATTGTGGTGCTGGAGAAGACTCTTGAGGGTCCCTTGGATGGCAAGGAGGTCAAACCAGTCAGTCCTGCAGGAAATCAACCCTGATTGCTCTTTGGAGGGACAGATATTGAAGCTGCAGCTCAAGTCCTTTGGCCGCATAATGCGCAGGGAGGACTCATTAGAGAAGACTGTGATGCTGGGAAGTATTGAAGGGAAGAGGAGGAGGGGACGGCAGAGGATGAGATGGATGGATCGCGTAGTCATTGTGATGGGCTGGGCTTGGGAGGACTCCGGGGGGGCAGTGCAGGACAGGGGGGCCTGGTGTCCATGAGGTCACAAAGAATCGGACATGACTGTGTGACTGAACAACATAGATTTATTTATATTTCTCTAAAATTGCACTATAATTTCCTTCTTCCCATAAGCTACTGTTTCTAAACTTTAATTCCATAAATCACAAGTTCATTTTCTCTTTTTTCAGTGAAAAATACATATGGGGTTCCAGTCAGTGGTAAATGTGGTTATTGATCTTTTTCTAATCAAAAAAGTTAATTTTGCCATCCTTGCTTGTTCTCTCATCTTCATCTTCACCAACCATTATGAGTATTTCAGAGTCTTTCTGTTTTTGCACATAGTCTAATCGTCTCAAGCAGTCATCATATATAAGCATCTTCCGTGATTCTTTTCTAATTGGCTGCCCATTACTCCCAACAAGAACTGGTTTCAATTGATCTTTAGAATTCCTTGCATCATTATATGTATTTAAACCCAGAAATTTCTGGCTTTTTAATAAGTCTACCAAGCATGATAAAGTGACCCTTCATGTTATCCACATTTCCAACATAAATCTGAAGTGCCTTTATACTTTATACCGGTCAATATACTTTATACTGGACAATTATTCTGGAATCGTACACCAACGGGGCCTCATTTTATAAAAATGTTCTTTTAGGTTGTAACGTAATGTAAATTTGAGTCCTTTTAACCAAATATTTTCCCACTGTTTTAACAGTATTGTGTTCAAAGTTCTTAGCCCATTTTATCCCATAGTCTTTCACTTGTTTATACATTTTATACATTCTTCCTCTTTCACTTGTTTATACATTTTAGCAATTACATGTTCATCATTAATTCAATTTTCAGCACTGTCTTCTGTTGCTCATTTAGAACTAACCAATCTTAACTGGCTGGGCAAATACTTCAGAACTCTTTAATTGACCCGACTGTATGTTTTTATGAATGTAGCCCTCTTCTAAGGTGGCTTAATTTGGTCAAAATGAGAAATAAAAGCAGTGTATCTTTCATACTCCCCCAAGGTAGACAAAATCACATTGAAAAAAAATTCCTCTGGTCTGTATTATTTCCTTCCTCACTTCTTGCTGAAATAACTTGGCATATCAAATTGAGCTGTCCTTGGTTGACCATCGCAGGCAAGTTCCAACCTTGGTCTCTTGGTCCCAACTAAATTTTTGAGAGAAATCACCATCCCTCTTCTGTTCCATTTTAAAAACTGGAATAAAATATTTTAATTCTCATCAAGCTTTTGCAAATATCAGCTTGGTAGGCAGGAAGAGCCTGTGGAGAGTTCAGGTGAGCAACCAGTAAAAACTGTCTAGGGCAGCGATGGCAAACCTATGGCAATCCTCTGAAAGTCATGGAAGAGTGTCCTGCTCTTTGAAGCCTCTGGAGTCTGCAAAAATCATGTAGTTTTCCAAAGAGTCCAGATAATCATTTATTATTAATTATTAATTCAATTAATTCAATTTGGTTTAATCACCGAATTTAAGTTCTCATTATTATGAATTGTTTTTCTTTTACTTGTATGTGGATGTGTGTATGTGACATGCCGGGAGAGTCAGGTTAGGTGTTTTCTGAACTTTTGACACACCAAGCCCAAAAGGTTGTTACTGGTTTAGAGAATGGTGACAAAGCAAAGAATAAACGCAACTCTGTCCTCTTTATCCACACTGTCCATACCTACTTCTACCTCCACTTCCTACAAGCCTTTTAAGCCTTCATCTGCTTCGTCATTTGGCTCATAAAATAGGCCTTGGAAGCTAACCTGGGGGGTCACACAAAGCTTTGAAGTGGTGGCTTGTGTAGACACAGAATCCCAATGCATCTATGAAAAGAAGCAGCCAGCGCTCTACTTTGAAGCAGGAAGTGGGATTTCCTCTGCTTATCAAGCACAGAGCTCCTCTGCATGGGCAGCACATGTGTAGGAGCATGGGAATCCTTGCAGGACTAGAGAAAGTACTGACGTGCATGATGGTGTCATGATACACATGAAGTCGTTGTACCAGAGGTCTATGTACAGAGGCAAAGCCAAGATCCTTTGCCAAGATCCATATGTTGCACCTGATATGATGCTTTGCTGGGTCAAGAGGGCATGATTGATCTCCATGAAGATACTCATCAAGACAGAGCTTGTAATCCGCATAGCCCTCACTGGTGGTCGAACTGGTTGGGGGAACTCAGCTATCCGCTGAGCATATTGTGCAAATCAAGCCATTACATTCATCCTTAAGTTGCCTAGGCACTGTGAGTTGTGGGACATAGACAATAGTGCTTGATTAATCCAGGTTGAAGGGTCACTGAACACAATTCTGTGTTTTGGGAAAGCTAACCACGCAGTCTAGTGGGGTGGATAAATTGTTAAACGCAAACTTGCCACCACCGGACCCAAATTTCTCCTGAGCTGTGAAGTTTGCAGAGTAATGTTGGATCAGTTATTGTAATCATCATCACTGTCTAGAGAGGGGGGTCAAAAAAGTCATGGCTGTGGCTGAGATAGAAGCCATCTTCCTTTTCTAATGTTTGGCACATGGGATGCACGGAAGAAGGAGGAGCTGGGCTTTCCTTGCAGGGTTGCAGTCACCATCTTGACTAATTTTACATCCATAGACACACAAGGATACACACACACATAGGCACATACTCCTGCAGATGCTGTTAGTATTCCTCCATTTTCTTTTTAAAATAAATTTTATTATGAGATCCAAAAAAATGGAAGGAGGGAGGGGGAGAGAGGGAGGGAAGGAAGGAAGGAAGGAGAGAGAGAGAGAAAAGAAAAAGTGCAGAAAAAGAGACCCTCCCCCAATAAATCTGCTGATTTCTTCTGCAGCAAATACAAATGCAATTATAATATTGGCTCTTACTCTACGATTACTAAAAAGCTCACTTTTTTCTATTTTCCATTTTTTTCTGATCATCAAAACCACAGATTGTACGTGCATTTTTTCTATTTCATGCACAATATCTCTAAGGGGTTTGCATTTCTCCATTTTCTTGATTGCCAATATATTGAGTTGTCATGACAAAAGAGAATATTTGCATCTCAGGGTTGAACTGTGGAGTCCTCGGTGCTCTGTGAGCTTGAGCGTTGTGCTGCAGACATTTCTGCAGTGCACTCATGATGCTACCTAGTTTGGTAATGAAAGGTCTGCAAAAACCCAACCAAGCTCGGAGAGCACCTAGAGCTCCCCACTGAGTTGTAAGCTAGCCACATCTTCTGGGTCCACACGTTGTGATAGCACCAAAGATAACCAAAGGTTACAACAGCCATACCATGGATTCCAAAGGCAGAATCCATGCTAGAATTTGTAAAGGGTCTGGCGAAGCCACTTCTGCAAATGCAGTCCCCGTCTCCCTGCCTCTCCCGTGTTTTTTGGGGTGGAACCATACGTATGGCAGTTCTCACCGAAGGAATGGTAATCAATGGAATCAGAAGAGCTACCTGCTATTATTTAGCCCGAAGGGGAAGGGATCCCCTTCCAGTCGTGTCCAACTCCAGGAGGCGGTGCTCATCCCCGATTCGCAGCTGAGGGAGCCAGCGTTTGCCCAAAGACAGCCTTGTGGTCGTGTGGCCAGCACGACGAAACGCCGAGGCACACGGAACGCTGCTACCTTTCCCACCAAAGGTGGTGCCTATTGATCGACTTGCATCTTTACGTGCCTTCGGATTGCTAGGTTGGCAGGAGCTGGAGCAAGTAACGGATGCTCACCCTCTTACGCAGCGCCTGCGTCTTGAACTCAGCCGACAAGCCCCGCATCTTAACCGCTCGGCCGCCATGCCTCATTCCTAACCCACTGCAAAAAACAGAGGCAGGGGAATCCCTTTCCGCTGCAGAGGGATCTCTGTATTATTTAGAGAAGGTGAAAAAAAAAAGGCAGACTTTGGCTTTTAGAATTTTTTTCCAAGCCCTGAATAGCATCCTTGCTCTGGGCCACGCGATTAAGAGGGGGGCGTTGAGAGCATGCCAAGCCGCCGCCCGACTGCCTTTCCCGTCAAGATCCACTTGAAAGAGAGAGATTTCTTCCCTCTACAGCTCCCAGCTAGATCTGACCCACCCACAACTCAATTCTTCTTTTGATGGCTTCTCCTGCATACCATCCGATGGTGTTTTTGGAGAGGGATCCTGCTGATGGACAGGTACCCGGAGAGGCACTGTCTTGAGCCCCTTCAGATTTTTTTGCTTTACCAGTTACTTTACCCAGTAGGGTTCAAAAGAAGAAAAACCTTTTGGCCTCCAGTACAGAACAGGGTAGGGTAATACATGCAATAGACTGCCAATTGATCCCTGGCCGTTGTTTCCTATCAGCTATCAGCAAAGACTGTATGTTTACTGGCCTCCTGGGACCGACTGAGCTGGTTGGGGACTTTGCTCCCTTCTGAATGAATCCTGCTGCTCCAGCCATTGACAATTGCTGGGTTCGAGTCATTTGCTGAAAAAGGCATAAAGCGAATAAGCAAAACCGGTGTATTTCTTCTCCTGATTACACCTCCTACAGTTTGACGCGGCAGGAAAGGGATTAGAAGTGGATCATAATCAATAGCTCATTAATATGATCCTGGCCCACTCGCCCTCCTGCCAAGAAAATTAGGAAATGATGGATTTCCATTGAGCCAACAGAGGCATTTATAAAAGGAAAAAAAATCATATTCCTGAGCTAATTGCAAAACCATAAGTAGGTAGGAGTCAACTTGTGAGCTAACAAGGAATTTCACCAGTGATGATGATGAAAATAATAATAATAATTAAGCACTTATCAGCATTACTTTGACTTCAGCCTTCTTTTTCTGGATCCCGTTCTTGAAGAAAAAAGGGATTTTGATAATAAAATTTCTAAGCAACTGCTCTGAGACGTCAGGAACAGAACACAGAATAGGACTGGGCTTTGGAATCAGAAGGATTCAAATTATTTTCAATTGCTTTTTCTTCTGCACATTGGAAGGAGCTATCATTGTGGTTTTAACATTTAGAACAGAATAGGGAGCGGGAGAGCCATTTGTATGTTTTCCTAACGGGCTCCCACCTCCTGCCTGCCAAATACGCCTCTCTGAAAAGAGGCATGGCAGAAAGCGCTGAGTGAGGCCCCCCCAGACTGATCTGATATGGTCCAGATGGGCATCAGTGCAGGTTTTCAAAGGGGGGCAATACTTTCCAAAATTGCAAATCTGGAGAGAGAAAAAGGGGAGGGGGAGAGGAAGAGGGGAAGAGGGATGGAGAGGGAGAGGGGGAGAGAGAGAAAGAGAAGGGGAGTTAGAGAGAGAGAGGGAGAGGGAGGGGAGAGAGAGAAGAAAGGAGGGAGGGAGAGAGAGGGAAAGAAAGAAAAGGGGAGGGAGGGGGAGAAGGAGGGAAAGAGAGAGAGAGAGCAAGGGAAGAGAGCAGGAAGAGAGGGAGAGGAAGAAAAAGGGAGAGAGTAGGAGGGAGGGAGGGAAGGAGAGAGGGGGAGACAGAAAAGAGAAGAGAGGGAGAGGAAGGGAGAGAGGGCGGAAGAGGGGTACAGGGAGAAAGACGAAGGAAGGAAGGAAGGAAGGAAGGAATTCTGTATCAGATGGCAGAAACAGATGCCCATTTCTCTAAGGAGGAAAGACGTGACTTTTCTGATCCCTGCAGAATAGGGGATCAAGAAATTATAATGTGAAAAATTGAAGCTGACAGGACTCTTGAGTCCAAAGAAGATTTCTTTCTGAATTCAGATAGCAGACAGCACAATTAGAACACCTTTTGGCAGGATATAAATTTTCTTGAACAGGTGTCATATTGATGAACTTGGGATAGGTCAATAGAGTTTGTAGAACAGCTATTTGAAATGTAAGGAAGATGTAAGAATTTGTAAATCATGGACGGGCAATCATTTGCTTGCTATACATAAGAGTGCTATATGAAGGTATGGTATTCCTTGCAGACAATCTAATTACTGGAAAATATTAAAAATGAAAGGATAATCAGATTTAGGAAACAGCTGTATCTGATTTACACAGAGCACATCTAGTCAATGTTTGGAATTCACACTAAAATTCTATAGGGGAGAATGACAAACTACTCATAAAAGAATATGTTTCTACTTTTTTAAAAAACAAAATAAGATACCATATAAGTTTATCTGTCTAAAAAAAATGGGGAAAAAATCTGTTTCATGTTTTCCTTTCCCCTAGTCATTAGGGGAATGTCACTGTGACACTATGTTTTATGATATATAAATATAGATATACAAATATAGATAAAATATAGATACAGAATCTCCTGGCCTTAATGTCCTTTAGTTTCTACTTTGTACTGTTTTTCTGCACTTTGAATAAAATTGCTTATCTCAAAAGTAATAGCATTCCCAGAGGCAAAATATGAAAACAGTGACTTTTCACCAGAAAGACATTCTGAGAAATTCTGATTATTTTCATTAACATGGATTCCATTTTTATTTGTCATCAAATAATGATGGCATTATTTCATCATATTTCCCACACACATGCATCTATATGATTACAAATTAAATATTTTCTATTTTGTGATTCTATTTTTGTTCTTATGTCATCCCTTGCCCACCCTTTTTCCTGGGAGACTTAAGTGTCACAATTACTCTGCTCTGGAATCAGATACTATGGAAATCCACATCAGGATTTACAGTGATAATATTCAAAAACATATTCATGGGATATTCATGGGAAAATGAAAAAAAAAAGTGACTAAGGATTTCAACATAATAATTACCAAATGGAATATATGGGAAAATACAGAAAACATTCCTTTGAACAGGTCATTAATTTTCCTATTAAAGTCTAATAGATCATATTAAAAAATTGATAAAATTGAATTATGTACATAAAAATGCATATACAATTTTCTTATCCTTTGCCCATAATTGTCCACAACTCTTTCACATGCAAGCAATCCACTCCAAATATATTACCCAATTTAAAAAAAAGTAAAAATAAAGGTTTCCCCTGCCAGTATTGACTGACTCTAGGGGGCAGTGCTCACCTCTGTTTCATAGCCAGATTGTCCAATGATGTCTGTGGTCATGTGGCTATCATGACAATACAACAAGGCACACAGAATGCTGTAATCTTCCCACCAAAGGTGTATCTATTTACCTACTTTCATTTTTAGATGCTTTTGAACTGCTAAGTTGTAGGAGCTGGAGCAGGAACAGGATCTCACCCTGTTATGTGGCAGTTCTTGGGTCTTGAATTTGAGCCAGCAACCTTCTGCCAACAATCCCAGTGTCTTAATCAGTTGGCCACCATGCTCAATTTACCCAAAAATCACAAAGTCACGTCTGATTCTTCACAACCCTATTAACCACAGAAGGCCAGGAATCCCTGTCTACCACTGCCTCCCATAGTCCATTCAAATCAGTGCCCAAAACACAGACCATCCTCTGTCATCCTTTTGCCTTCAGTCTTTCCCAGCATCACAGTTTTTTTCCTATGAGGCTTCTCTTTACATTATGTGGCCAAAGTATTTGAGGTTCAGCTTCTGCATCTGTTCTTCCAATGAACAGTCAGGATTGATTTCCTTTAGGATTAACTAGTTTGATCTCCTTGCAGTCCAAGTAACTCTAAGAGTCTTCTCCAGTACCACAATCTGAAGGCGTCAATTCTTCAATGCTCAGCCTTCCTTATGGTCCAACTCTCTACATTACTATGGAAGAACCATAACTTGACTATATTGATTGCTATTGGCAAGATGATGTCTCTGCTTTTTAATATTCTGTCTAGGTTTGCCATAGTTATCTTCCAAGGAGCAAGCATTTTTTAATTTCATGGCTGCAGTTCCCATCTTCTGTGAACTTGGAACCCAAGAAAATAAGATTTTTCACTGCTTCTATTTCTTCCCCTTCTATTTGCCAAGAATCATGGGACTGGATGCCATTATCTTAATTTTTTAATGTTGAGTTTCAAGACAGCTTTTGCATTCTCCTCTTTCACTCTCCTCAAGAGGCTCTTTATTTCCTCTTCACAACCTGCCATATCTGGCAGTGGTATTGTCTGCATATCTGATGTTGTTGATATTTCTCCTGGCAGTCTTAATTCTGGCTTGAGTTTCAACCAGCCTGGCATTTCACATGATGTACTCTGCAAATAAGTTAAATAAGCAAGGTGACAATATTCAGCTTTGTTGTAGTCCTTTTCCAATTTTGACCCAAACCTTAGTTCCATGTCTGGTTCTCACTGCTGCTTCTTGATGAGGTTTCTCAGGAGACAGGAAAGGTGGTCTAGTATTCCCATCTCTTTAAGAACTTGCCACAGTTTGTTATGATTTACACAATCTGTAAATGACTAGGCTGTAGCTTAGTCAATGAAGCAGAAGTAGATGTCTTTCTGGAACTCCCTTGTTTTCTCCATGATCCAGTGAACATTGGCAATTTGATATCTAGTTCCTCTGCTTCTTTGAAAGAAGAAGCTTGTACTTCTGCTACAATTGTATGATAGTTTTAATATTCTTAGGGAATACTTTTCTTTAGGATTGGAATATAAACTGACCTTTTCCAATTCTATTGCCACTGTTGAGTATTCCAAATTTGCTGGCATATCGAATGTAGCACTTTAACAGCATCATCTTTTAGGATTTTAAATAGTTCAGCTGGAATACCATCACCTCCACTAGCTTTGTTCTTAGTATTGCTGCCTGCCCACTTGACTTCACACTCCAGAATATCCAGTTCTAGCTCAGTGACCACACCATCATGGTTATTAGGGACATTTAGACATTTCTTGTGTAGATCTTCTGTACATTCTTGACATCTCTTCTTAATCTCTTCTGCTTCTATAGGCGCTTACCATTTTTGTCCTTTATCATGCCATTTTTGCACAAAACATTCCCTTGATATTTCCAATTTTCTTGAAGAAATCACTAGTCTTTCCAAGTCTGTTGTTTTCCTCTATTTCTTTTCATTGTTCATGTAAGAAGGCCTTCTTATCTCTCCTTGCTTATTCTCTGGAAATCTGCATCCACTTGGGTATATCTTTCCCTTTTTCCCTTGCCTTTCACTTTCCTTCATTCCTCAGCTATTTGTAAAGCCTCATCAGACATCACTTTAGTTTTTTGCACTCATTTTTCTTGGGGATGGTTTTAGTAGCTACTTTATGTACAATGTTACACACTTCCATCCATAGTTCTTTAGGCATTCTGCATATCAGGTCTAATCCCTTAAATCTATGCATCATGTCCACTGTATATTCATAAAGGATATGATTGAGGTCATACCTGAATGGCCTAGTGGTTTTCCTTACACTTTTGCAATA
>JANHZU010001217.1:62300-73831 GCA_032468055.1 Acrochordus granulatus
TTTTATGAGAACGGCCATATGAATGGTTGTCATGGCATTCCATCAGCCAGATATTCTCCAGGGATCCCCAAAAGGAAGCCTCTTTTCATTATCCCCCCACCCTTAGAAAATACCAAGCAACAAAATAGCAAACTGGTAAATCACCACAATAAGCGATCGAGGTAGATTAATTCATGAGATGAATTCCAAAAGGTGCTCATCCTCAAAGAAACATGGTTTGCATTAAATCTCGTTGGCTTCTGCTGAAGGAAATGATTTTGGGGGTTTGGATGGTCTTCAAAAGTGTACACACTCTTTGTAGTTTGGCTGTGGATTAGTTGCTGTGTTAGGTCAGGATAGATGGGATGCTGAACTCCTCCTTCAACCCAAATGGATTTATCTGAATTCGTGAAGCAAGACACTTATGTTGAGCTTACATTTCCTTATCAATAAATACGAGAGTCAAAACAAGGAAATAAATTCAGTTCTTACTCAGATAATCACTAACAAGCTCAAATGATCATACTTGGGAGTAAGGCCCAAATATCTCTACAACTCTGTTGTAGAGTTGTGAACTCTACAATTCTGGGAAAGGTGGAAAGAAAGTGGCTGTGGGGAGACCTGAGTAGTCAGTTTGGAGACAGAGCACCGTGGAGGAGGCCTGCCTGTGTGGTCACCAAGACCTGACACTGACCCGATGGCCCAAATTCACTCACAGTAAGCACTACTGAGTTAGGATTACTTGAGAGTTGGCAGAAAATGCCACATTTAAGACAAGGTTCGTGCAAGAATGAGGTCAAAAGCCAACAGGGTGCCTCAAACAATTTATGCAATGACTGGTAGAACAGCATACAAGAAGTCCTTGACTTACAGCCATTCATGTAGCAATGGTTTGAAGTTACAACAGCACTGAAAAAGTGACTTGCAACCACTCCTTACGCTTACAACCATTGCAGCAGATCGGGTGATCAACATTCAGGTGCTTGGCCATGTGTTTACGATGGTTGCAGCACCCTTGGGTCATGTGATCACCATTTCCACTCTTCTCAGCCAGTTTCTGAGAAGCCATGAAGGACGCTAGATTGACTTAACAACCACCTGATTCACTTAACAACTGCAGTGATTTGCTTAACGACCATGGCAAAAGAAGTTGCGAAATCAGGTGCAATTCACTTTTCAATAATAAATGGCCATTTATTTGAAAAAAGAGGAGGTTGGCTGGGTTAGGGTCTATATCTTCATTTCAAGAAACCTTTGAAAACAACCTATGAAAACCACTTCTTATTTTTTCCAGCTATCCTGTCCTGCAGAAATTCTGAAATGATGCTTAGCTGTGGGATTGAGAGATAAAGACAGACGGTGTGTAGGAAAGGAAGATGCTTACCCTTTAAAAGAAACAGTTGACCCTTTAAAATTAATTTAAGACGACCCCTTAAAAGAAACAGTTGGGAATGTCTTTGTTCTTTGTTGGGGAATGATGGCTTTGCACAGCTCTGTGTCCTCCAATCGCATATGTGAGATGATGGCTATGTGAGTTTAATGAATAAATAAAAATAGACAATGGTACATCAAAGTTGTCTGAAGAAGTCCATCGCATCCAAACACAAAGAGACAGAAATGTTCAATGTTTGTTCATTTGAGAGTTACACATATCCATGAAATGCTTACTTTAAAGAACCAAGTAAGCAACCAGTTGATTTATTTTATTTTTATTGATTTATCACATCTAGGAACTACCCATCGTCCTCTCAGAGGGACACACAGTTCTCCTCAGATGTCCCCAATCCATGTAAATACACAAGAACTCCAGGGAAAACATCCCTCTTCTTTTTCAAAATGACCCAAAAGGAGATCTATTCCTTCATAAAATGGTTTAAAATGCTTCTCAGATCAGATACTCAGAGCGTATTCTCATAACACACACAACAGCCATATTTAAATTCGCTCAGGGTTGGACAATGTTTTCAGAAGTCCGATATCATTGCATGATTTTCTGCTGATTGAGCACATTTCACTACTTCAATTTTTTGGGGGGAAACGTGTTGAAAGGGTGGAAACATAGCAAGATTGCAAAATATCATGAGGTTTCAGAAGGGGTAGAGATGGGTCGCTTCATCAGGAGAACAAAATCCTCTGTCGGCAATATGACTGGCTATGAAATCTAACCAAGTCTCTCTGAGCTGTGTTTAAATATTTGCATTTCATGTTAACTTCCCCATCCCGATTCTGCAGCAGATGGTACAAAAATACATAGGCAGTGTCAGAAGTCACAATTTAACTTGCGAGGATAAGCTTTTTTAGGACAATTCCATGAAAAGACCATCCTCAGAGAAGCCATGTAAAAATAGGTGTTGGTGGCCTAGTGATTAAGATGCTGGGCTTGCAGGCCAGAACGTTGCTTGCAGTGAGATGGGTGGCAAATAAATCTGATAGATAGATAGATAGATAGATAGATAGATAGATAGATAGATAGATAGAGATAGATGGATGGATGGATGGATGGATAGATGAAGGTTGGCAGCCCGAGTTAGAGACCCAAGCACCATGTAACGGGGTGAGCTCCTGTTGCTTGCTCCAGCTCCTGCCAACTTGGCAGTTTGAAAGCATGTAAAAATGCAAGGAGATAAATAGGTACTGCCTATATGGTGGGAAAAGTAACAGCATTCTGTCCGCCTCAGCATATAAGTCAGACTGGCCACATGACCACAGAAGCGTCTTTGGACAACGAAACGGAGATGAGCGGTGCCTCCTAGAGTCGGCCACAACTGGCGGGGGAAACCTTTACATAATACCTCACTGCTCCTAGTGTATTTTAACAGTTTCTAGCAGCTCAATCATTCCTACATTTTATGGTTCTTTTTAACCAACCTGCAGCAGAAAAGAGAAACCAACCACCCGAAGAGACCCACGCAAGATGCCAGGTGCCACAGCTCAGCTCTGATGCTATTTGGAATCAGGCGGTTCTCCCCTGACAATACGTGCCAATCAAATATTTGGAGATGAAGGATGTCTTGGCATCTGATTATTGTTGCATAAACCTCCAACCTTGCTTAGTAAGAGGCAGAGATGTGTCACCAACTTCTTGTCATCCCTGGTCTCCATCAGAATGACAGGTTGGAGTTCCGGAGGGGAAATTCGCTCTCTTTCTAGAAAGGGAATCTCTTAGCTGGTGGTTATATAAGTCCCCGGTCTCCTTTTATGGCTTGCTTCCTGCTTCCTTAAAAAAGTGCCAGGAACAAGTGTAAGCTTCATCTGTGTCGGTGGGCGGAACGTGTAATGAAGCACCCATTCAAGCTTTAACGCTGGAAGACGTTGTGACGGGCGTGGTTAATGAGATGGTGACCCAAGGTGGGACGGGCAGGACCCTTTCTGATCTCGTGCCCCAGGAAGCCCCCTCTCACCCATCCTCAGACACCTGTTACTATCCTGTAGATGATAGGGTTGGACTCAAATGCCTACCTCCGATTTGGAGGAGCAAGCATGCACATCTCCTCCCCTTATTGTGAGCCTTTTCCCCAGTTCTAAAGTATTATGCAAGTAGGAGCATTGGTAAATGTGCAAAGGAATGTATCAGATCTGGAGGTGGAGGGGGCATGGGTGTTCAACCTCCTCTGGCCAGTGGGGTGTGACAGTCATCAGCTTAATCTCCCTCCTTTGTCAGGGTGAGCAATTTAATAAGGACCTTGCTGAGTGAGAGATGAATAAGCCCTTTCTCTGCTTCCAAGCTGTGGGGAGCGAGAAGGAGGATGCCGGGGAGAGGGGGAAAGGAAAGGTAAAGGAATTACTCATCCAACCATCCAACTGTCTCCGAAACCGTTGAAGTGCTTCTCGCCTCAAGTCTGGGGGTGTGCGCAAGGGGGTGGACAAGGCGAAAGGGAGGGGGAAGCCGACAAGTTTGCCAGAAGCTGTGTTTTCCTCTGAATCTTGCTCACCCAATCAGAGCCACGTTGCCGATGAGCAAAGAGGCCTGGCTACACCCACGTTCGGGGCTGTGCGCGGTATAAGTATGGGTCTCCATCTGAGAGAGTGGCAGAGCGGAGAGAGGAACCGAGGCGCTCTCTCGGCTTCACAGCTCCCGGACAACCAGCGATTCGGTAGCTCAAAGTTCTCGGGAGCTTCGGAAGCCCAGGTCTGGGAGCCGGGAAGAAGCGGTGGCAGCGGCGCAAGAGGCGGCGGTGGCAGCCTTCCACCCATCACGGGGAACGTGACGGATCTGCTTGGGAATGAACGCCTCCTAGCTGAGGAAGAAGAAGTCAAGGCCGAAAAGAACTCCCCTGGCTTTCTTCTTGGACTTTTGGAGTTAGGCGGCAACGTTTTCTGGGGTGGCGTCTGATTCGGCTGTGTTTGGTGCTTGTGGGGAGAAGCAGGCAAGTCAGTCTGTGGGCAGAGCGGTTTGGAAAAAAGTCAGCTGTCGAAGTGAAAGTGTATTAAGGCTAGAGCAGCACAGGTGGCAACGATGCAGTTGGACAACTTCAACCACGGGAATATCCACTCTTGTCAGGGTCATCGTGGGATGGCCAACAACAAGCCCAATGTCATCCTTCAGATAGGGAAGTGCAGGGCTGAGATGTTAGAACACGTGAGGAGAACCCATCGACACCTCTTGACTGAGGTGTCCAAACAGGTGGAACGAGAGCTGAAGGGCCTGCAGAAATCGGTGGGGAAACTTGAGAACAACCTCGAGGACCATGTTCCCTCAGCTGCGGAGAACCAGAGATGGAAGAAATCCATCAAGGCCTGTCTGGCTAGATGTCAGGAGACTATCGCTCACCTGGAGAGGTGGGTCAAGAGGGAGATTAATGTCTGGAAGGAAGTCTTTTTCCGCTTGGAGAAATGGGCTGATCGGCTGGAATCTGGTGGGGGAAAGTATTTCCACGCTGATAACTCTAGGCAAACTGTCTCCGTAGGAGTAGGGGGCCCAGAAATCCAACCCAGCAAAGAGGAAATTTATGATTATGCCTTAGACATGAGTCAGATGTATGCACTGACTACTCCTCCTATGGGGGAAGCTCCTGGTGTGCCTCAGCCTCATGACTCTTATCAGTGGATCACTGTGCCAGAAGATACCCCATCCTCCCCGGTAGAGACCCAGATTTTTGAGGATCCCAGGGAATTCCTGACTCATCTGGAAGAGTACCTGAAGCAAGTGGGTGGGACTGAAGAGTATTGGCTCTCACAGATCCAGAACCACATGAATGGTCCTGCCAAAAAGTGGTGGGAATACAAGCAGGACTCGGTCAAGAATTGGCTGGAGTTTAAGAAAGAGTTCCTTCAGTACAGTGAGGGTACTCTGACAAGGGATGCCATCAAACAAGAGCTGGATCTTCCCCAGAAGGATGGGGAGCCCCTTGACCAGTTCCTTTGGCGCAAAAGGGACTTATACCAGACTCTCTACGTAGATGCTGATGAAGAGGAGGTCATCCAATATGTCGTAGGGACTCTCCAACCCAAACTCAAACATTTTCTTAGCCACCCCTACCCTAAAACTTTAGAGCAGCTGATCCAAAGAGGCAAGGAAGTTGAGGGCAATCTAGACCATTCTGAGGAGCCCAGTCCCCAGAGATCCCCCAAACACCAGCTAGAAGGATCAGTGGAAAGTTTACCTCCTTCTTCTACTGTTAGCCCCGCTACTAGTGATGAAGCCCATCCAGATGTTTCTGCCCCTCCAGCCACAGTGATCTGAGCCACGAAAAAAGGCACTGGAAGCACAGATGGGAACCATCTGCTGATTTAGCAGGTTTGTTTCCTTTCAGTGGATGCCTTCAGCTACACTGATGCTTCTGAGAAGATATTCTCAGCCCAATGGCTGGTTGAAGGCGATTGGCTTTTTTCTTCGGAGTACCCATGTGGAGAACATCACTAGCTTGAACCATCTGATGGGCTTCAAGCTGGAACATCAGCAGCTGAGTTTGAGGATAGCTTTCTAAAAGCAAGGCTTGGACTGTGTTGCCAAGGTAGGCGTTCTTCTTTTGGGGAAGGGGCAGCTGTATCTCCTTGGGCAACCCTTTCCTAGGGATTGCCAAAGACACAATAATAGAAGCTCCTTCCTTCTAACATTAGTCCTGTCCTTCGATGAGTTTTTTCCTTCCAGGCATTCTCTCTCATTCTTCCAGGTAGCTGGTGAGAGATGACTTTTGTTTATCTCTGCACTAGCCCATGGATTTACTTATTTTCTAGGAAGTTTCTATTTTCATACTTCCTCTTTTAGACTGAGCTCCAAAACATGTTGGAGAGCAAGTTTCAGGTGGCTTGGCAGAACTCCAAGGGAAAGTCCAGCCATCACTTGAAGCTCTCTTGCTTTGGCCTCAGTTTTTCTTCTCGGATGGGTCTCTGGATTCTCTCTGACCTGATTTTTAAGGTCCATCAGCTCCAGAAAAACCATTAGTAGACATACATTCCACCTTTCCTTCTCTACATCCAAGCCGTTGAGATGAGAGGGATTTATACAACTGTATTTCTTGCTTCGTTTATGAGGGTGATAAGTAGAGTTCTAGTGAAGATAGAGATTCGTAAGAAATATCAAAGAGGGTTCAGAAAACGAAAGAAAAGCCCAAGGGATACATTTACCTTGCAAGAAAAAAATTTCACGAACACAGCTTGAATTTAGAGCTTAACCCATCTAGAAGAATGTCTACTACAATTGTACTAGCTTTTGCTAGTTGAAAAATGGACTGAACTGGTGGGATAACCTTACCAAAGGTGTAAAGATCCTTGAACTGAAGCTTTTTAGCTAAGCCTCATTGGATGATATGAATAAGTACCAAACTAGAAGGAAGAGCAGCAACTTTGAAAATCTTGTGCAGCTGAAGAGAGAAAGGAAGATGAAAAGAAAGAAATGAACCCAAAGTTCATACGACCGGAAGTTAGCATTTTCTGGCAGGAAGAGACATCTTGCCATGCAAAGGACGAGGCGAAGAGCAGCTGTGAAAATCTTTCTGCGACCCTTGGGGAGATGTGACTCCTTCCCATAGGTTAGAGGTGAGTAACATCTTGACTTTTTATCTTCACCAAGGTTGATGATGTTGCTGTTGATGGTGATAACTTCGCCTAGTTTAGGCTGGATTCACACAGTGCATGAAGTGAACGTGTTTGTGGACTTGCTGGTTTAGCCGGCCTTCACGTTAAGGCATAACATGGTTGGAACATAGCACAAACACCAGAACACCTGCCAGAATGTGATTTTCTGATATCACAAGAATTTGAGGAATTCTGGTTTCTGCTCCTCATTTTGTCCCTGAGAGCAGCCCAAAGTCTTAGCCGCACCGAAGGACAGGTCACCCTTACGTTGCTCCTCTGAAAGTAAGAGAAATGGCCACTGGGTTGTGTGAAAGAGGCAGCTCTGCCGACTGATGTGCGGAAGCATTTCCTTATTCTGTGAGAGGTAACTGGCTGAGGGACAGTTGTGCAGGCAAAATAATCCAACTGGGGCTTACTGAGGAAAAAAGCAAGCGATACCTGGCGAGCAGTGTCTAATCCAAGGAACTGTGTGTCGCTGAAGCAGGTGGAGTTGACACTTCATGCTATGCTTTTATTACAGTGACTCATTCAAAACTGGCTGTGAGTTCAGTCCTTCCTGAATTGCATGCGGAGCAGAGATGGAGGCGGAGGAGCCGCTCTGGAAAATCCCAGCATGCAGCAGAGCTGGATGGACGTCATCTTTCCAAAGCTCCTGCTGGTCTCGCAGAAAAATCACCTGGAGAAGAAGGTAACCTGAGTTCTCTACCAGATGGCTGAGTTCCTTTGCCTGCTCTTAAACCCTCCAGATAGAAGTTCTGAGCTCTTCAGACACCTGTGCATAGGACTCCTTCTGCACTGGGAAGGAGAAATTCAGATTCCCAGTGTCAGAGCCCACTTGGGGAAGAATGCTGGAAATATTTCTTTGGGAATTCCCTAATGAGGCAAGAATCAAGCATAGGTCCTATTGCACATAGCTCCTACCTCGGATAGGTCCTACTTTCTTCTCTTGTCCAGACCTTTTCCTGCCTCATCACGCATGGTTTGTTGAAAGAAAATGATAAGAAACTTTGCATCTCCCCCAGAATTTGGATTGTAGCTACCACAACCTCTTGCCATTGGCCATACTGGCTGGGATGCACCCCAACCGTGGCAAAACCCATCCATCATAATTCTCCAAAACCTTAGCACTTTCTCCTTTGCTTCCCATTGTATTATCCTGTCATTTAATCTTCATATTTCTTTTATTATAGGAGTTGTTTTCTTCTGTTGTTGGTGACACATCTCCTGAATTCTTCAGTCGCCTCTACTTCTGCATGCAAAAGAGATGTCATCTGAGGAACCAAAGTAGCAATGGCAACATCTCGGAATGGGGTGCTACCAAAGAAGGCAGGGAAGGTGCCAGGAAGATGAAGCTGTACTAGTTGCAAAGATCAGCAAAGGAACATTCAACGGATTCTAAAAGGACTTTCAAGGGACATTCATCCATGTTTCAGAGTTCAAAGTTATGACTATAAAAGTGGAAATGTTGTGACTGAGGGTTGGGAAGACAAGAATTCTGTAGGATTTGGCTGAAGACTTCAACTAGAAAACTTTCTAGAACTGAGAGAACATTCTTTCTAAAGGGTCAGACCTCAATTTCCTCTCACGCATGTTGTTCATGAAGATGGTGTGAAAAAGAAATGAAAGGTAAATGTGAAAAAAAAAACTGTGTTTGGTTAAACAATGTTGGGCCCCATAATTAGGGCTTTGACAACAATGTGTGACAAATGAGGCATTCCAACTTCCCCCACTAACCAGAAGTATATGGACTGCAATATTTTTTTTCTTATTTAATTTCTTGAGCCTACTAAGAAGCGTAAAACGTACACACCATTGCATACAGTGGACATTTATCAGAACTTTTTTTGATGTTCAAAGAGGTTTCACTTCACACTTCACCTGTCAAACAGGTTGGATTGGAGATAGTTATAGCTTATTATTTATTACTATCATCGTTTTCCAAGAATATTTGCTCTCCTGTTCTTAGGTAGGAGTGAGTTTACATGAATGTATATTAATGTGCCAAATATGATCATATCATCACATTTGGTACCAAGGTCACTTTATCCATTCAGAGCTGAGTGCAGTGTTAGCCTTCAAATAATGATGATTGCTGTATTAAAATAGCCTGTTCAAGTTAAACACCACAGAGGGCCAACGATAGACTTGCAGACAGTCTACCATGTCCATATGGACCTTCACATGTCTTGCCATTGTTTCTCCAGCTTTACAAGCAACTGTGTAACAATGCTTCTGAAGTTATAAGAGAAGTTGGCCAGTGGGACTGCTAAATTCTGACAATATGGATTGCTTCTAATGAATGGAAGCTTCACTTCTTTTTTATGTATAATTGTTTCTCACTGAGAGAGTTGGTGCTCTTATTTTCCCTAGGGAGAACATGGGAAAGTTCTATCAGACCAAGAAAACACCTTGTCTTGTTGTGCAATATTAATCTATAAATCTACTTTTGACTTTTGATCTGTTTCTTTTGTTTCTAACGACTGGAACTTATCTGTTCGAGACACACCATGCAGAAGATGGTTCAAACAACTCATTGCGTTATGAGTTGTGGTTTTGATATATGGGCTTGGGAACTTGTGCTGTCTTGCGTACTCAAGTCACTTGACTTTGTTCCAGTTGTATGAAGCCACTTCTCCTTTATCACATTGGTGGTAAACTTAAGAGGCTGTGTCAGCCAATGCTCTTGTTAGAAGAAGAAAAATAACGCATTCCCCACATGTAAAACAATTGTAACAAAATCTGTTTATGGTGAGGAAGTATTTGTGTTTGTAGATTTCTACAATAAAATATTGTGTAATAATTGCTTAAAAGAATGCAGTCTTGCTTCTCATTCACTCTTTCCAGTCTTTACTTTTCCTTCCTGAAATGGTCAATGGATGTCTTGGGATATTACCAATTGTGGTCTAGTTTGCTTTCACTGTACCCATGGATAACTTTATTGGTTCATTCTCATGAGAAAGGGTTGTGGGCTTTTTATTTTTTAAAAATAGGGTCCTGCTAGAGACTTCAGTTAGCCATTTTACTGAGGCTTTTGTGTTTAAGCAGCAAAAATAAAATCACGTTTGGACAACGCAGCATGTAGCAGCACAATTTAAGAAAAAAAATGCACAAAATGATGCAGAAAAAGTCTTGGGGGCCAATTGTAAGAATTACAAGATACAAGTGGTTTCACTAGTGTGGCAGGAAGATGAATGTTAGTTATATGAAACTGCATAAGATCTGCCAGTCAGAGAAGAAAATAGTTGGCTGATGGGAAGGCAAACAAATAATTTTGGGGAAAACAGCTTTCTGCATTCGTTTGTTGGAGAGCCATCAGCCAAGTGGATACAAACTCAGCATTTTGGGTGGCGTATTAGTCAGCAGTTTGACCAAGACTGGCCAGGTTTTTGAGCAGGATGAGAAGGAGAGAAGGGCAGTGATTCCTGGAGGACAAAACTGAAGGTGACATTATCTCAACTAGCTCCCATTGAAAGCATCCATGCAATAAACAGTTTCTACAGGCTATTTGGCTATCTAGGTGGCCCATTAAAGGCAAGACACCTGAAGCTCTCCACCCTACCTCTGCCTGACTTATCTGCACTTGCTCGAGGAGAGATTGGTATGGAGTGCTGCTATTACCATAAATGAGGTGGCTGATGTTCCTGACAAAGTTCTTCTTTGGTTAGAACATTTTGCCAACTATCCCTTTTCTGTGCAAGTGTTTAAGAGGGTGATGCTTACACAGGCTGCTGGTATTCTTGAGGGACACCAATTATCTTAAAGAGCGACTATTTCTCTCTTTCCTATATTTCCTTTTCTACTGGCTGCGCATTTTGGATCCACATTTTACTGCTGAGCACATAATGTTGTTCACTTGTTTATGTCATTATTTTATTTCCTACTGCTGTTTTCCAAGTACACTGAGAGCTGCTGTTTGTTGTTGTTCAGTTGCTCAATTGTGTTTGACTCTTTGCGACCCCATGGACTGCAGCATGCCAGACCTCCCTGCCCTGCCCTGCCCTGCCTCCCGTGGTCTGCCCAAACCCACACCCATCACATCTGCAATGCTGTCCAACCATCTCCTCCTCTGCCATCCCCTACTCCTTTTGCGTTCAGTCTTTCCCAGCATCAGGGTCTTTTCCAAGACAGCTGCTGTACCGGAGTCAAATTCCTTGTGTGTCTAATCATGCTTGGCCAATAAAGTACAGTATTTGAATATGAATCTGGCTTGCACTTGGTTTCAGAACAGCATCACCAGCCATCAGCCTGATACATGACTTACTGCAAGTCAGTACAGAGGAAGTGCATCTGTCGATTTCCTTAGCAGCCTTCTACTATGTTGTCCCTTATCTGTTGAGTATCTACTTGATACTGTTGGGTTGGTCCTCAGGAGTTCTGGGTTCTTAGTTCCCACACTATGCTAATGGTACCACCTCTCCTTCTCTACAGGGTCTGAATCAGAAGACACTGTAGTGCAGGTACTGAACCAGAGATGGAACACAATGATAGGGATGGATGATGGCCAATAAACTGAGACTGAGTCCTGCAAGGTTGGG